>KE505641.1:71259-86968 GCA_000441515.1 Elaeis oleifera
GGTCCAATAGTCTAGGTAAACATTGCAGACCCATAAGCCTGGTGTTTATTTGGATATTAAAATTATCATTCATTATATGATAACTCAGTCATGTCTCTCTGATGGATGGTCAGGTTGGCCGACTATAGTTGGATCTGATTATTTGTTGGTTAGATAGGTTGAGTATGGTCATGTTAATGGTTGGACTTAACCAGAACTTTCAGTGGAGGCCTTAACCTACCGAAATGAAATCTGGGACAAAATTAATTACTAAAAATTGTTTGGAGAAATAATTAGTTCAGAACCTACCCATAGATACACATGAGTTGGCCGGGTATAGTCAGGCTCGTGTGTAGTCTATGTGGTTCTAGTATCCGCTAAGAAATTAAGATAATTCTTTGAATTGGAGGTAGAAGCTACCAATTTGTATAAAATAGTGAGGGGACCTTTAGACTAAAATCTAAGTCTTTAGAATTAAACAATTCATATACTAATAGGTCTCAATATTTTTCTTTCAATGATGGCTAGTAATTTGTCACTCCACTCACAATAGGATAGTGACAAGCTTATAGGACCAAATTTCGATAATTGATATCGAAAGTTGAGAATAGTTCTCAAGCACAATAGAATCCTATATGTAATTATGGATCCAGCATCTGAAGTACCAGCTCTAATGCAGATGTGACGGTTAGAGACACTTACCAAAAGTGGCTCCATGACTGTACGACAGTACGTTGTATAATGAGGGCTACTATGAACAATGAATTTAATTATAAATTCATCGATGCTTAGTAAATGATATGCTTCAAATGTTGAACAAGTCTTTTGGCATACTTGAGGATTTGTACTCAACAGAGCATCGATCCTTTGAGAGAGAAAAATAAGTATGGTGCAGTGGTCTCGTGCTAGGGCTTCCATCTCCAATCGAACTAATCAGTCTAAGGCAAACCAGAGTTAGGCAGAATGCTTCTTTTGAAAGAAGCCGGGGCACTAGAAAAAAATTATCCTCTATGTCTAGTTTTTCTAGATTCGAACAGGTCTAGAAAGAAAATCAGTAAAGAATTGCTGGATAAGGTACTTATATGATAACACCTTATAATTTCTCTGTCATGATGCTACTACCTGGTATTGGATACCAGAAGTCTGATTCATATCTGTAATTCATTGCAGAGACTTCAAGTTAGTAGAAAATTTCAGAAGAGTGAATAATTCCTGAATGTTGGAGATGGAAGAGCTGTTCTAGTTTTAGCTATAGAAAAAGTTCAGCTTGTTCTTAATTTAAATGTCATTGTTTTAGATGATTGTCATTACTGTTTATCTTGAATATTATTTCCATAAGTCTTTTGGCCAAGGATGATTATAATTTTTCAACAAAAAAAATTTCTGTGATATCATTATGAATGGTGTCATGATTATGCATGGACAATTAAAAAGTGACATTTACATTTTATCACAGTCTATTAATATAATATACACATCGAACAAATATCCTAGAATAGATAATGTCACAGATGTCTACCTATGGCATTGTAGGTTCGATCATATATATAAGAATAGGATAAACAGGTTAACTAAAGAGGCAATCCTTGGCATTAATGATTGTGAATCATTGCTGACCTGTGAGTTCTGTCTTCTTGAAAAGATGGTCAGATCACCCTTTACTAGAAAGGATGAACGAGTCAGTGATATTCTAGGTTTAGTCATAGTGATGTATGTGGACCTATGAACATAGGTGCCAGAGGAGGATATTACTATATTATTATATTTACAGACAATCTATCGAGGTATGGGTATGTCTACCTTATAAAGCACAAGTCCGAATCATTTGAAATATTCAAACGATTTCGTAGTAAAGTAGAAAATAAATTGAAAAAATTTTAAAACTCTATGATCAGACCGAAAAGGTGAATACATTTTCAATGAATTTTTGATATATCTGAGAGAGAATAAGATTCTCTCACAATGGATCTCTCCTGGGACACCACAATATAATGGAGTGTCAGAAAAGAGGAATCGAATTTTGTTAGACATGGTTTGATCGATAATGGGATTTGCGTGTCTATCGATCTCTTTTTGGGATTATGCCGTTGAGACTACTTGTTATGTTCTGAATAACGTTTCAAGCAAATCAGTCACAAAAACTCCATACGAGATACGGACTGGGCATGGACCGATACCCTCTTACCTTAATATTTGGAGTTGTTCGATTTATATAAAATATTTACAGATCGATAAGCTTGGATCTTGGTGTGATAAGTACTTATTTGTAGGATATCCTAAGGAGTCTAGGGTATACTACTTCTACCATGATGAAGAATAAAAGATATTCGTCAGCAAAAGGACATTCTTTTAGAAAAAAATTCCTTATGGAAGGAACTGATACCTTTAAGGTTTAACTTGAAGAAGTTCGATAAGTAGAAGAACCGATATAGATAAGTAAAATATAGAACCAGATTTGATTAGATCAAATTCAGACCCCATTGTTGAGGCATATTTAAGGAGATTCGGTGGAGTATTGTGTTAGTTAGACAGATACTATGATTTTTTGATCTGAGACAGTGATCCTATTGAACTAGATGAGAACGATGAGGATCTGATCGCCTACATGAATGCCATACAGCGATCCGACTCTGACAAGTGGCTTGATGCCATGAAATTCGAGATGGAGTCCATGGAGATCAATGATGTATAGACAATAGTTGATCTACTTGAAGAGGTGCGACCCATAGGGTGTAAATAGATTTTCAAAAGAGAAAAGACGCATGATGGGAAGGTGGAGACCTATAAGATCCATTTAGTTGCCAAGGGATATTATCAATATTATAATTTGACTATGACGAGACATTTTCTCCTATGGCAATGCCTTTGAGTTAGAACATGCATTTTAATAAGATCAAAATGTATGGCTTCGTTGAGAACGAAGAAGAATCATGCATATATAAGTGGACTAATGATTCTGTAGTCATCTTCTTTATACTTTATGTGGATGATATATTGTTAATAAAAATGACGTTCCTGCTTTATAAAGTATAAAGCTGTGACTATCATCATAGTTCTCCATGAAAGATTTAGGAGAAGCATCCTACATCCTAGGGATGAAGATCTATAGGGATAGATCTAAGAGATTACTTAGGTTGTCCCAATCCACGTACATAGATACTGTGTTGAAATAGTTCAGCATAGAGAATTTCAAAAAAGACTATCTTTCGATAGACCATGGAATTACTCTCTCTAAGAAAGATTATCTGACAACCCATGAGAGAGAAAGAAAGCGTATGAGTAGAGTCCTATATGCTTTGACAGTGCGATCTATCATGTACCTCATGACATGTACGAAATCGGATGGGGTATACTCACTACGGGTAGCGAATAGGTATCAGTCTGATCTGAAAGAGAATCATTGGAAGGTTGTAAGAACCATCCTTAAGTATTTGAGAAATACTAAGGACCAATGGCTCATTTATAAAGAATCTGACTTAAGATCTATGGGATATAGTGATTTCAATTTTCAATCGGATCATGATGACGGCAAAAGTGTGTCGGATTATGTGTTTATCTTAAATGAAGGAGCGATATGTTAGAAAATTTTAGCCAGTTCAATGTAGTTGATTCTGTTTACGAGGCAGAGTACATTACGGCATTCGATGCTGCAAAGAAAATAATTTGATTGTGGAAGTTTATTAACGAGCTTGGAGTGGCATCCTCCATCGATCGTCCAGTCCTTGTGTTGTGACAATACTGAAGTCATAGCTCAGACTAATGAATAGTATTCCCACCAGAGAATTTAAAATATTCTGCATCGCTATCACCTTGTACGAAAGATCATAAATCGAGGTGATGTCGATCTTCAGAACATCGACGGAAGGAAGAACTTGGCTGATCCATTTACTAAAGTCCTCAGAATCAAAGAGTTCGACGAACTCAAATGGAAGATGGATATTAAATACTGTAGCGATTGGCTTTAGTTCAAGTGAGAGTTGTTAGAAAATGTATCCTAAAGTCAATTATTGGATGATTGTGCTCTTTATAATTTGTATATGAATTATGAATTAATAAAAATTATTTGACATTATTCATCATAAGGTATACATCTTCCTTGATTGAACTCTAATATTGTGATGAAATCCTTGAAACTATATGACAATTGATAAAGGAGAATTTATCGAATAGTACTTAAACATATTCGTGACCAAATGATATGTCATTAAGAGATGATAACGTTTATCAAGAGTAGGTTATTGTATGCCATATAAGTTGGTTGTCCTCTCAATCAAAGAATATGAAGACACTGGTATGACATACAGGTGAGATATAGGAATATATCATCACTGAACAAGTGACTCACCTATGGAGTGCTCCACTGTCAAGAGCAGCTCACGAAGAATAGGGGCATAAGTATCCCTCCGATCTTAGATCACCACAGTGACTTACAAGCAACTCACTGTACTTTGGTGTCGAACTGTTTGAATTTCTAATTCAGTCACGGAAGATTTCTAGGCACAGTCAAGTATTTATGGTAGTTGGTGTGTGGATCAAGATGTGATTGACCCTCCGTATTTCAAAATTGATACATCATTGTATTTCAATAGAGTAAGATTTCGATCGGAGTAATCCATGTGATAGGTCACAGGATTTGAAAAAGATTGAAATACAATGTGGATGACTAATCCAAGGTTGACAGTTAAACCTTAGATCGTCCTGAGCATTCAGGGTTAAAAGATGAATTATGTGATAACCATATTCCTAGGTTCTTGAGTGTTGTCTTGCAAACATTCGATCTATCCGGATGTTAGGAACCATTGCTAGATGGTAACTTCGATTAGTACAGAAAATGATTTCTTGTGCTACCGACTTAGTGTTCGAACCTATGAAGTCACGCACAAAGTCAGACAAAATAAGAAAGAATTGACCTAAGTTTATGTATTCAATTTGAAAGTACGTGACTTGATTGAACAAATAGATTAGCTTAATTAAAAATTAAGTTAAAGATCATATGGGATTAAACAGTTGACTATGTCTAGCTAGCACTAGACATGAGGTTCAAGTTTAATTTCAGAGATGATAATGATCTGATCAATGATCCAAGAGATTTATGAGAGATTGAATTTATGTCTTAATTAATTTCAGATTAGATCTAATTTAATTAAAGATTATTTGGGTTAAAAATTCAAGTTAGATTTAGATCAGAATCTTAATTAGATTAGGATTAACAGGCTCTTCAAATCTGGTTCGAATCGGATCCAAAACGAGTCAAATTTGAAGCCATTTGGTTTAAAACCAAAGAATCCTAAACACCAGGGATTCTTTCTCATATTGTGGCTGACCAAGAGAAGGAATAGTGTAAATTTTTTCCACCCATATGCGCGTATGAAAGGAGTTCACACGAAGGATGGTGCATGCCCTCTTCTTTCTTCTGGGTTTCCTTATTTGATAAGGAATTTGTGTCCTAATTAGTTAGGACTTCTGATAATGTATGTATTTAAGGAGGGACCACTAATTAATTAGTTAGGAGGAAATAATTTTGTGCAACAAAATACCAGAAATGGGGAAGTTTGTGCGATAAACAAAAGGTTGGGTGCTGATTTTTTTCTGGCATCTTCCTTACCTTGGCGTGGTTCCTTGGGGTCCTGGTTCTTGGCATGAAGAACCCCTCCAAGGCCTTGGAGATGAGATCTCTTCCCTCCCCTCGCTTCCCTTCTAAAGACTAATGCAAAGGGCTTCATTCCTCTTCCCTACGGAACCTGGCATGCACGTGAAGTAAAGGGTCAGTGCGTTCAGACCTTGCGAGGCATCGGATTCAAGTTTTGCTAAGAATTTTGATTCTTATTCTACTGTAAACAAGATAATCCATAATTATTATGTAATTCTTAGAATAGAAAAAAATTTTAGATGCACCCTGACGATCTGATCAGATCAGACGATTTTTTTCTTCACAATTCATGTATAAGAACCCAACGAGACCTGATAATTTTTGAAAGATCTAGCAGAAAAAAATCTGCAGTGGGAAGCAATTAGGGAACCTACACTAACAAGAGATGGTATACATCCAGTCCCAACATCCCTAGCAGCAGAGGCCAAAATAGCGACTTTGACCCGTAGAATTGAAGCCCTAGAACTTCAAAGACAACCCTAAGTAAATCAAGTTGCTGCACCCATGTGTAATGGATGCAGTGAATTTGATCTTGTCTTGGAGGATTGCCCATTATTGAGAAACTCAACTGAAAACGATATAGCACAGGTCAATGCCGCCATCAAAGACCTATAAATGACCCCTATGCACCAATTTATAACCAAGGATGGAGGAACCACCCTAATTGTTCTTGATCACAAGGGTCAAACTCAAGTGGAACTGCTTTCAATCAGCCCCAACTAAGGCCTAATCAAGCTTTGAACAACACACCAAGCTTTAATAATAATAATGAAAGGAAAATTAATTCTCTAGAGAAAAAGCCTAGAAATCCTAGTTAAATCTATTGCTAAATTTATGCAGATAACTGATCAATTGCTAACAGCAAACACACAAGCGATAGCCCGATTAGAAATACAATTAGATCAGTTAGTCACTACTGTTAGTGAAAGAAAAAGGGTAGATTGTCAAGTCAACCCGAGGTTAACCCTAGGACTCAGAATAATTAGAAACCACAGCAAGGAGCCCAGATCAACCAATTAAATGCTACCACATATTAAGATCTGGAAGACAATAGATAATGATGTGGTTATACCTGAAGAAATAATAAAAGAAATAGAAGACCCACCATCTGAACCTTTATCTAACCAGGGCCAGACTGAAGAACCTAAGGAAACAGAACTGGATTCACCAGCAGAGCCCTCACCAGAATTAGTTGAACCAATGCCTAAGGTTGTGGCACCATTCCCTAACAGACTTAGGTCCAATCGGAACTTAATCCAATTAGATAAGATCTTGGAGGTCTTCAAGCAAGTTAAGGTGAACATTTCCTTACTAGACATGATCCAACAGGTCTCTACTTATGCTAAATTCCTTAAGGATCTATGTACCAAGAAAAAAACCACTAATATACTAAGAGAGCCTTTTTAGCAGCTAGTGTGAGTTCATACTTGTCGAACCACGTACCAGTGAAGTACAAGGATCCAGGGTCCTCCACCATCTCATGTATTATTGGAGAAATCTTAATTGATAAAGCTCTATTAGATTTAGGAGCGAGTGTTAACACATTGCCATATTTCGTATATGAGCAATTAGGGTTGGGGAACTCAAGCCAACGAAGATGACCCTATAACTAGCAGACCGATCCTTAAAAGTCCCAAGAAGAGTAGTTGAGGATGTGTCAATCAAATCAGTAACTTTATCTATCTGGTGGATTTTGTGATTTTAGAAACTGAATCTGTATCAAATCTGAAGGGTCACATCCCGGTCACTCTAGGCAGACCATTTTTGGCCACAGCTAATACTCAAATCAACTACCGAAATGGACTAATGAAATTCTCATTTGACAACATGTCAATAGATTTGAACATCTTCCACTTGACTGAAACGAACGATCTGATCTAGATTCAAGATAATGCATATGAACCTATTGACCTCAGCGATGAAGAGTTAGACTTAAACTTTTAAGGACCAAGAATTAGAAGAGATGAATGAAGTCGCTGCTATTAGCAAGCATAAGATGGAATCAAGATAGAAACCTCCAACTGGACCTCTCATGGAAATGACTAAACCATCACCCAAGCCATCAATAGAGAAGGCACCCAAATTAGAATTGAAACCCCTCCTAAGCATCTTAAGTATCCTATTTAGGTCCAATGGAAACTTTGTCCATAATTATTGCATCAGACCTAATTCCTAAACAAGAAGAAGAATTGTTAGCAATCCTAAAAGAAATCGAAAGCAATAGGCTGGACCATGACAGATATTAAGGAATAAGCCCTTCCATAGTCTAATATAGGATACATCTAGAGGAACTGGCTAAACCAACTAGAGATGCCCAGAGAAGACTCAATCCAGCAATGAAAGATGTGGTCAAGAAAGAGATTTTGAAATTACTTGATAATGAATAATTTATTCCATCTCAAATAGCTCATGGGTAAGTCCTGTACAAGTGGTACCCAAAAATTCGGGATAACAGTGGTCCAGAATGAGGCAAATGAATTTATCTTGACCAGGACCCAAACGAGATAGAGGGTCTATATAGATTATAGAAATTGAATGCGGCAACAAGAAAAGATCATTTTCTTTGCTGTTTATTAACCAAATGTTGGAAAATTAACCGGACAGGAGTTCTATTATTTTCGTGATGGATACTTTGGCTATAACTAGATCCCCATAGCCCATGAGGACCAAGAAAAGACTACTTTTATTTGTCCATTCGGAACATTTGCTTATCGGTGCATGCCCTTTGGATTGTGCAATGCATCGATAATCTTCTAAAGATGTATGATCAGTATTTTTCTGATATGGTTGAATGATTTCTAGAAATTTTTATAGATAACTTTTCTATCTTTAGCCCTACCTTCTTCGAATGTTTAGATCATTTAAAACTTTCTAGAAATATGTAAGGAGAAGCACTTAGTTCTCAATTGGGAGAAATGCCAATTTATGGTTAGAGAGGGTATAGTTCTTGGCCATATAGTTTCATAAAAGAATTGAAGTAAATAAGGCCAAGGTAGACCTGATTGCAAGTCTTCCACTACCCAAATTTGTCAAGAAATCCATTCATTCTTAGGACATGTTAAATTTTATAGAAAGTTCATAGTCAATTTTAACAAAATGGCTCGCCCGTTGATAAATTTATTAGTAAAAGAATAAAATTTGAGTTCACTCTTGAGTATCTTTTGAGTGCCTTAAAAAGGCACTCATTTCATGTCCTATCATTCACCCACCTATCTAGACTGAATCTTTTGAACTCATTTGTGACAGTCCGATCATGCTGTGGGTACTGTCTTAGGTCAAAAGACTGATAAGCTACCTCGAGTTATTTACTATGTCAATAAAATCTTAAATGATGCGCAGCTTAATTACACTACCATAGAAAAAGAGTTTCTGACCATTGTCTTGATCCTAGAAAATTTAGATCCGATTTGGTTGGATCCCATACCATTGTGTATACTGACCACTCAGTCATTAGACATCTACTAACAAAGAAAGATGCCAAGGCGTACTTAATCCGATGGATCTTGCTCCTTCAAAAATTTGACCTAGAAATCAAGGATAAAAAAAGAACAAAAAATGTAGTAGCTGATCATTTGTCCCGAATCATAGTCGCACCATCTAGTGAACCACCTGTCAATGAGTTTTTTTCGGATGAACATTTCATATCCATGCCTATTGAATCTTGGTATGTTGATATTGTCAATTATTTAGCCATTGATAAAGTTCCTTCTCATTGGACAACTTAGGACAAGCACAAATTCTTCGCCCCAGTGAAATACTTCATTTGGGATAATCCTTACCTTTTTAAACAGTGTCCTGACTAGATTATTAGAAGGTATGTCCTGGATAATGAGTTCAGAAGTATTTTATCTTTCTGTCATGACCAAGCATGTGGTGGTTACTTCGCATCCAAAAAAATAGCTGCAAAAGTCCTCCAATATAGATTCTATCGGCCCAATTTATTTAGAGATGCACATGAATACTATAGAAGTTATGCTCGGTGCCAATAAATGGGTTGAATCACCAAGAGAGACATAATGCCACTTAATCCAATCTTGGTGGTTGAAATTTTTGATGTTTGGGAGATCAATTTTATAAGACCATTTTCAAACTTCTTTGAGAATGAATATATTTTAGTAGCTATCGATTATGCCTCTAAGTGAATAGAAGCTATTCCATATAAATCTACAGATAGTAAGGTGGTCATTAAATTTCTCAAAAAAAATATTCTCTTCCATTTTGATACTCCTAGAGCAATCATTAATGAACGGGGGACATACTTTTGCGACTGATCCTTTGCAACATTAATGAAGAAATATAATGTCAACCATAAGTTGGCCACATTGTATTATCCTCAAACCAGTGGGCAAGTAAAAATGTCCAATAGACAAATCAAACAAATTCTAGAGAAAATCGTTAATGCCAATAAAAAAGACTGATCTTTGAAATTAGTAAATGAACTCTGGACACTACAAAAAAATTGAGATACACCACATGAAAGATACATAGATAAAGGACTAAAAAATATGGAGATATGTCTACACCTACGTTGGTACACATGTTTGGTTAAATATGGATATATTCGAAATGGATGTAGCTTATATCCACGTTGTTTCTTTCTGTGTGTGTATCTCCTGCTTTACCCACATAATATTTAACGAGGTGAGAGTATATACATAGGTACAGATCTAGTGTACACCCTCCTTTATTAAACATTGGTAACTAAAGTATGGATATAAATAGACCTCTACTATTAATAATAAATATGGATATATAATTAACTTTTAGGTATTACTATCCTATCCAATTTCAAATATGGATCACCTGTAATAATAAACAAAAATAGAAATGGTGCATTGATCACTTATTTAAGTATTCTGTACCACTGAATAATGTATGAAGACTAGTGATTTCAAAGAGATGAAACAACTGCAAATAAGATAATCTTCACCATTATATTAAAAGAATTGAACATACATAGTAGTAGTCTCAAACAAATTGTCTCAACAACCTTTTAGTTTCATCAAAATACAAAGAATAAGATCATACACCATTAAATTTCTGAATATAAAAGAAGTAAACACTAGAACTCAAAATATGAAATAAACAAGTTTCAGTTAATTTTTGTACTTTATGCATAAGTTCTAAACTCACTTTTGCTACACAAAAAAAAATAAATAAACTTGAATTGATGACACCAAAAGTTAACTTTATAAAATCTGAGAGTTCATCAACCTATGAAGCCATCAACAAGACAATCCCTATCTTCCTTGATACCATCCATCATATCCCTGACCTGAATCTACAAAAGAAACAAACATACATACATACATACATATATATATATATATAAAGGTAGACTAGGCTTCGCTCGATCGAATCCCAGCTCCCACTCGATCGGATCCCCTCTGTTGGATTGATGCGCATCTCAAAGCTTTTTTTATAAGTTAACAGAGAAGTTCGGAGGGCGTTAGCTGAGCTGGTGTGTTAAAAAAAAAGCAACATTCAATGGGATACAATGCGACGTAAGGCCAGCATGTGCGACCATCATCGTCTCCTCCGCTGCCGTCTTTCAGTAACACCCCACCCACCTCCTTTCTTCTTCTCTCTCTCCCCCACCTACGGCCGCAGTCTTCGAATAACCCCCCACCTACGCCTCCTCTCTTCTTCTCTCTCTCTCCCTACCCACGGCCGTCATCTTCTGGTAACCCCACACTCGCGCCTTCTCTCTTCTTCTCTCCCCATAGTCGTCGTCTCATTTCCTCCCCACGACCACCATCTTCTCTCCTTCCAAACCCCCACCGGCCATTAGTGAATATTTTGTATGAATCCTTAACAGTACTTTCCTCACCCATTAGCTGACCTGGCGTGCTAAAAAATAAAAAGAGAGATGCGATTGTGACGTGATGCCACCAAATCCTTACGCTGAAGGTGCCTTCATGGTTGATGAAGGCATCTTTATTCACCATGAAGATGCCTTCATCGGTGCCTACACGGGATCAGATCCGGACGCCACGGATCGCTCATCACCAGCAATCACTGTTCTTTCTCCTAATTCCTAGTAAATAAACATAAACAGAAACTGTGAATAGTAAACACAAATTTTGTGTCAAATAGAAATTGCGAATAATAAACGCAAGGTTTGTATCGATAAATAAAGACAAACTTGAAGTTTAAAAATTGAGTAATCCTAGAGTCCACCTATGATAAACAAACGATAAATAATAAGAGAGGAGGATAAATACTAAGTGCTACGAAAACAAACATAAACTATCGGAGAATAAACATAAACTCTAAATAATAAACAGAAACTTTAAATAGTAAACACAAATTCTGTGTAGATAAATAGAAATTTTTCAAGATAAATACAAACTCGGGGTTCAAAAGTTGAGTGATCCAATGGTCCACCCAGGATAAAACACAAGAGAAATGATAAATACTAAGTCCTACCCAAATAAACACAAACTATCGAAAAATAAACACAAACTCAAAATAGTAAATAGAAACTACGAATAATAAACACAAACTTTGATTGGGCTCTGGTTGGAGTTTGTGTTTATTATTTGAAATTTATGTTTATTATTTGGAGTTTGTGTTTATCCTCTGATAATTTGTATTTATTTCCGTAGGACTTAGTGTTTATCCTCTTTTATTGTTTGTCATGGTAGACTCTAGAACCACTCGATGAGTTTGTGTTTATCCTGGAGAGTTTCTGTTTATTGGCACAGAGTTTGTATTTATTATTCGCAGTTTTTATTTATTATTCGAAATTTATATTTATTATTTGTAGTTTATATTTATTATTCATAGTTTGTATTTATTATTCAAAGTTTGTATTTATTATTCATAGTTTTGTTTATTATTCAGAGTTTATGTTTATCTTCAGATAGTTTATGATTTGAGATAGGACTTAGTGTTTATCATCCTCTCTCTTGTGTTTATCTTGGATGGATCATTGGATTACTCAACTTTTAAACCCCGACTTTGTGTTTATCCTGAGAAGTTTCTGTTTATCAACATAGAGTTTGCGTTTATTATTCGCAATTTCTATTTATCTACATAAAGATCTGAATTATGACCCGATCCAAAAAGCCCGCATTGTGATCCTAATAAAATTTTTTGTGAGGTCTGTGGTGGTAGCGAAAGACACAGACTAATATAAATATTATATTATTTAAAAATTTTATTTATCGATATTTTATTATTCATAGTTTCTGTTTATCGATTGGGAGCAGTCTGCTGTTATGAAAGAGCTTTTTTGCTCGTAAACTGCTGTCATCTATTGTTATCTCTTCATCATGATGGATTTTGGACAGCTTTTAGAGCTATCCATGGGTGACCTAAAGTGGATTGGATTTGGATAAAAAAGGTTATCCTTCTTTCATATAAAAATACAGCCTTATCCACCTTCATGAAGGTGCCTTCAGCCTTTCTGAAGCTTTTTTTCTCTACGGAACAGGAGACCCACATCCTCTTCTTCCTCCTTTGTTCACAGAACAGGGGTTAATAAATCAATAAAATTTAAACTTAAAATCAAAAAAATTATCAAAAAAATCTGAAACGAAGGCGCCTACATGGAGCATGTAGGTGCCTACATGCCCCAAGCACCTACATGGAGCATATAGGCGCCTACATGCTCCATGTAGATGCCTTCATTTCAGGTTTCTTCGATAATCTCTCCGATTTTAGGTTTAAATCTTGTTAATTTATTAATCTCAATTTATTAATTTTAGGTTTAAATTTTATTGATTTATTAATCACTGTTCTGTGATTGAAGGAGGAAGAAGAGGACTCGGGTTGGAGAAAAAAAACCTTTAGGGAGGTGCCTTCATATATGATTACAGGCACCTATATCTTAATTGTAGGTGCCTACAATCAAGAAGTAGGTGCCTACAATCATACATGAAGGTGCTTTTCTGAAGATTTTTTTCTCTACAGAACAGAGGACCCATGTCATCTTTTTCCTCTTTCTTCGTTCATAAAATAAAGTTAATAAATCAACAAAATTTAAGCCTGCATGAAGGCACCTTCAGACACCTGTAGGCGCCTACATGGGAATATAGGCGCCTACATGCGATGAAGGCGTCTGAAGGTGCCTTCATGCTTCATTTTAGAATCCTTCGTCAATCTCTTCAATTTTAGACTTAAATTTTATTGATTTATTAACCCTATTTCGTGAACGAAAAAATCGTGAATGACGAAGGGAGAAAAAAAGGATGCAGGTCTTCTGTCCTGCGGTATGGACTTGGAAGGAAGGCGCCTTCCATGAAATGTAGGCACCTTCATCAATCATGAAGGCGCCTTAAACATAAGGGTTCATGAAGGCTGAAAGCACCTTCAACCTTCCTGAAATTTTTTTTTGTCTCCACGGAACAGAGGACCTCTTCTTCCTCTTTCTTCATTCACAGCTTCTTCATTCACAGAATAGGATTAATAAATCAATAAAATTTAAGCTTAAAATCTAAGAGATTGACGAAAGAACCTGAAATGAAGCATGAAGGCACCTTCATTGCATGTAGGTTCCTACATGAGAATTGTAGGCACCTATAATTCCCATATAGGTGACTGCATGTGAATTGTTGGTGCCTACATGTAAATTGTAGGCGCCTACATGTAAATTGTAGGCACCTACAATTCACATGTCCTATAATTTACATGTAGGTACCTACATGGGAATTATAGGTGCCTACAATTCATATGTAGGTGCCTACATGGGAATTATAGATGTCTACATGAAAATTGTAGATGCCTACAGGCACCTGAAGGTGCTTTCATGCAGGCTTTAATTTGTTGATTTATTAACCCTATTCCATGAACGAAGAAGAAGGAAGAAGAGGATGTGGGTCCTCTGTTCTGTGGAGACAAAAAAAAAAACCTTCAGGAAGGCTGAAGGCACCTTCAGCTGCGCCTTCAGCCTTAAGGTTGTATTTTTCATGTGAAAGAAGGATAATCCTTCTTTACGTGAATCCAATCTACTTTAGATCGCCCATGCACAGCTCTGCTCAAGGAATCCATCATGGTGAAGAGATAATAATAGATGACAGTAGTTTGTGGATAAAAAAGTCGATAACAGAAATTTTTAAGATAAATATAATATTTATACTGATCCATACTGTGAGGGGCAACATGTCTTCCGCTACCACCACAGACCTCACAAAAAATTCTATTAGGGTCGCAACGTGGACTCTTCGGGTCGGATCATAATTTGGATCTTTGTCTAGATAAATAAAAATTATGAGTAAAAAATATAAATTTTATGCCGATAAATAGAAACTTTTCAAGATAAACACAAACTCGAAGTTCAAAAGTTGAGTGATCTAATGTCCACCTAAGATGAAATACAAGAGAGGATGATAAATACTAAGTTCTTTCAAATAAACACAAATTATCTAAAAATAAACATAAATTTAAATAATAAACAGAAACTATGAATAATAAATACAAAGTTTGAATAATAAATAGAAACTATAAATAATAAATACAAACTCTGTACCGATAAATAGAAACTCCCAGGATAAACACAAACTCATCGAGTGGTCCTAATCCACTACGATAAATAGAGTGTTGGGTATAAAATACCTCCAGCCGAAGTTCGTAAGAAGTCGACCCTTTCAGGACTCTTCCGACTTCCGACTTTGTGCGACATCTTTCCGGACTTCTCCAACAGCCGAGCTTCCACAGTGTTCCCAAGTTCCTCTGGCGGACGAACTCCCACAACGTCTTCTACAAGTGCTAACCGAACTCCTCCGACGGACGAACTCCTACTGTATCCTCCGGACTTCTCCAATGATAAGCTCCATTAGTCGTCTATCGGACTGCTCCAAATACTCTCTGGGCTCCATTATCAGCCGACCTTTCACAGCGATTGACTATTATCCGAACTACTTCCAGACTTCCTCCTGTCACGATCGATTCTGCTTCGGGCTTCTTCTTGACTTCGCCAAGGTCCGTGCCTCTCCAGCGGTAGGACTTCTATAGCAACCAGACTCCATTCAAATTTCTACGATGGTCGACCACCTTTCGAATTCTGTCCGAGCTTCTACAGTGAGCGGTCTCCATTCGGGCTCTCACGGCAACCAGTCTCTATCCGAGCTTCTACGA
>KE505641.1:266614-276681 GCA_000441515.1 Elaeis oleifera
CAGTATCTCGTGTGGATATCCATAGAGGTCGGATGCTTGTGCGGCTAAAAGGGATCTTCGTAGGACATTCATGATCATCTGTTCGAGTTGAAGATTGATCCATATCCAGGAATGTTTTATATTTATTTTCTCTTTTTGATTTTGTATCTGAATCTTATCTCACATATGATGATTCTGATTATGGTTTGAAGATATGATCTTATGCATGCTTAGATTAAATTAAATTTAATCTAAAATTTTAAATTTACTGTGTACTCTTTTTGCAAATAATACATGCATAAACCATAAAACTCCAACAACAAGTCTAATCATCCGTCATTTCTTACTCCAAAGCTCGACTCAACTTGAAAATTGGAAGTCCTAGCCAAAATCAATTTGACGAAGTTCTCTCATCCTTTATGTGCAGATTCGCAACTCAAGATCTTGGCAGCTAAGAAGTGAGGGCTAATCGATAAGGACCGCCGAAGGCCGCTTGCTTTTAGCGAGCCAACGGCTCGTGAAGACCTTAGTCGTGTGAGAAGTGGGGGCTAATCTATAAGGACCCTCAACACTCGCCGATCTAACTAACATGGGTAGAAGACCTCGATGACTAAGAAACGGGGGCTAACCTATAAAGACATCCGAATGCCGCTCGCTTTTCAGCGAGCTAACGGTCCATGAAGACCTTAGTCATACAAGAAGCGAAGACTAACTTAAAAGGACCTTCAGAGGGCTAACCTATAAGAATCCTCAGCCCACTGATTTCGACAACAAATGAGGGTTAACCTACAGGACCCTCGAAGGCCCCTCTCTTTTTAGCGAGCAGAGTTGATGAAGACCTCGACGATTAAGAAGTTGCAAACACTGGGATGATGTGACCCTTTGCCTCACCAAAAGCTATAGATACATCACCTCGACTAGAAAGATGCTCCTAGCATGTCTTCGGCAATCCTGAAATACTCTTTTTGTCCGATCTAATTCTGACTCGGACTCAAGAGTAGGGAGGCTTATGTTGGAGGATAATTTCGTACTAGCCGAAGACGTGAGGCAGAGGAAGACACGAAGCGAGAAAGGTTGACCTTCGACCCCTATAAATCTTCAAAATCCTGGAAATAAATGATGACAAGCGGTTAAGGAAGAAATAACAAACAAATTTCTCTAGACAAGGGATGGATAACGGCCAAATCTCATTCGATAAGTCAAGACTAACTGCTTGATTTACCTTTCATGGCTCTTCAGCCTCGTCTATAAATAAAAGTTCACAGGAGATCATCAAGATATGAAAACACTTCTATCCCAATATGCTCATTTTTTTCCTGTTGTCCAAATTAACATTTTGAGCATCGAAGGGTCCCCACTTGAGCCCACTCCAGTTGGAGACTTTTTTTTGTAAGTCCTGCTACCATTGTTCGGCCATCGTAGTCCTACACTTGTCGCTAAACTCCAGTCGATCTGACCTCAGAATGAATTTCTACCGCAACATGAAATATTGAAATTAAGCCACTGTTACATAATTTAAGGGTATAATATAAATTTATTGATTCATCGGGTTAGGTTAAATGAGACTAGGCTGGGTAGAATGAGTTAGATTTAAGTTCTGATTCGATTCAAATCTATTAGTCATTTGATATAAATCTATTTGAAAATTTTGAACCCACGTCTATTCGAGGTTCATGGACCGCCACCCAATAAATGGGCTGGCCAGTCTCGGTGTTTGTTGAACCCAACCAAAGTTGCCGGTCTGGTAAAGTAGTCTACCCTCGATTGCAAATCTCACATCAATCTCAACATAACAAAAAATTCAAGTAGGAAAACCTCAGCATCACCGGTTCTCGGATTCCCCCGTGACATGAGATCGCATCCAAGGCCGAACCGCTAAAATTTGGCGCGAGAACACCCCACTTTCGTCCGGGGCCGCCACACCTCTCAATTTTCCCGCGCCCCACCTTTTCTTCTTCTACTTCCCATATCAAGGATTAGGGTTAGGGTTTCGATCCGGCCCACAGTGGACCGACGAGAGATGTACGGCAGCCAGTTCGATGGCGGAGCCTCCCTCTTCTCCGGCGGCGGCTTCATGCCTTCGCAGGCCACCCAAACCCCGAATCTTCCTTCTCCAAGGTCCACCGACGCATAAAATCCAATCTTTTGGTTTAATCCTCTCTCTTTCCCTTCTTTCTTCTGCCGATCTCACGCCGTTACCTTTCCCTCCATCAGAGTCGCGGCGCTCAGGGTGTTCTTCCGCTCACCGTGAAGCAGATCAGCGAAGCCTATCATTCCAACGATGACAAGTCCAATTTCGTCGTTGATGGGGTCGACGCCTCCAATGTAATTGATTTTTCCTGCGCAATCTCTTTGTGAATTCCCAACCTGAACCTTAATTCTTTGGGGTGGTTGATGTTTTCTGGGCGTTGGCAGGTGAGGCTACGGGGACTCGTGATGAATAAGGTGGAGAAGGTTACTGATGTCACCTTCACACTTGATGATGGCACGGGTCGGATTGAGGTTCACAGATGGTGAGATTATTTTCCTCTTTATCATGCTATATGGCAAGTGGGATTTTTTTTTTCTTTTAATTACTTACATCAATTCAACTCCGTCTTTTAGGGTAAATGAGACTTCAGATACAAATGAAATGGCTCTTATTCAGTAAGTGTTATGAACTCCTGATGTTTGTTTACTTCTCTACTTCTGTGTGGTATGGTTCTCCTTAAATTGATCCCTTTTTTGATGGTTAGGAATGGAATGTATGTCACTATTAATGGTAGCTTGAAAGGGTTCCAAGGCAAAAAGCATGTCGTGGCCTTCTCTGTTCGGTGAGCAATACAATATTTCTCGTAGTACATCTTAATTTTGAGGAAATGTTCTGATGTAATGAAGTTCTATATTAACAAATTGGCTTGTTAGTTGAGTTGGATTTTCCCCTCGTGTTATGTCTTTAGGAAGCATAATCTGCTCTAAGATTGTAATTTAGTTCGACTAAAAATTCTATGCAATGACTGAGGGCCTACTTATTCATGCAGAAGCTGCTAAATCTATCATTGATGGGCCTAGATTTATGTGTATCTAGATTCGAACCAGCTTTTTAAAGATGTGGATATATATGCATGTGTGTGTGTGTGTGTGTGCGTGCGTGCATTTATACATATATATGAAAACTGCAGGATTTTCTTGGACTCTCATCGTTTTTAACATCTTACATCTTTCACTAGGAATAGAACCTAAATTCATCCATATTTTCGTATGAGCTGATTATTGTATCAAGGTTTACTAGCTCTAATTATATTCCTAGTGTCTTATCAAAGCAAAGATCTTTCCATAATGAAAAAGTAGCCTAAGTTTTCTAAATTACAAAATTCAGTTCCCCATCTTACTCCATCTAAAAAGATGTTATGGATGCAATGGGCAGGCATGGCCAATATAGAAGTGGCCTTGTGATGGACCGTCAATATTAAAACCTTGGAATTTGCATTATGGCTCACTTTTTGCTAGATATAACAGCTTAACCTGCAAATGTCATATTAAAATCATGCTGGCCAAGCGCTAGATTTTCTATTCTAAGCTCATTTAAGCACAAATCTGGCTCGAATTCGCAATATATCTCCAACCAATTTGATGATTGATAATTATTCCACCTTCCACCCTTAATCATATTGGTAGAAGCATATTCATGTTTAGGATTTATCAAGATATTTCATTATTTGAAAGTGCCAAGCATATTTTGTTGTTATCATGCATATTTCATACATGTCATATTCAGAACAAGTTGGGCATTATGTGATTTTTTACATCATTTGTTTACCCAAAAAAAAAGAGGATTTTCCACATCGTTTATTACATTTTGGTATTTTCATAACTATTAGGCTTTTTCAGAGTTTTCATGCATAACTATTTTTGATTTTTATAATTTTAGGCATTTAATTATACGTAGGAAATTTCATGCTTTTGATGCATTTGCAGGTATTTGAATTTTTTTTAACTTTTTTATGCATTATTAGGGAATTCGAATCCCTTACAGTACATTCTATTTTTTTTCTTTTAAAATCGCATTTTGAGGTTTTTGTGTCTTTAAGACATTTTCTACCGACTCTGTAAGATATCTTACTTTTGTATGTTTATGGATTCAAGAATTTTAGGCATTTTTTGAATTTCCTTTAGTTTTCATGTATTTCTGATGTACTTAGGTTTCTGATATTTTGATCCTTTTCTTGCCTTTATGATATACTGGAACTGGGAGATTTTTTGAGTGATGATGTGTTGATTGGGCCAAAGATTGTTAAACTTGAATTTTTGTCAACATGATTATGTTGTAAGTTGGCTTCCTTGCCTAGTAAACAATGTTGACCATTACTGTTAACATAAGAAGTGAAGTATAGACTTCTATAATTCACATAGTATCTCCTAAATATGTTTACTATTTCAATAAACTTAGTCTCATGTTTTCAGAAGCCAAAACCCCTGAATCTTTATTACCTTTCTTGTTTACTCCCTCTTATATGGTACCTATAATATTCTTGGATTAAGTGCTGGTTGGCATAGGATGACATGGCCCTATTTATCATGTCAGTCCCTTAGCAGGATGTGGTTCTGGCACGATAAAAGGTATGTGCTAATAGTGGTGAACTGGTGATGTTGCTTAAGAAAGACGAAGTAGGAATTAAAGCATCTGTTGTTTAGGATAGAGGTCTTTTGTCATTTGCTATAGGTTGAAATTGTGGTAGTGCTTGCCAAGCATGCCATGTACTGGCATGGAATGGCACAATTCTCCACTGGCATGGTTTCCATCCATGATAAAAATTCAAAATGACTTTATTGCATGACTCTCTGCAAGTTTTTTCTTTTTGGTAAATTTAGTAATCTATGTTATTTGAATGATTTATTTATTTATTTTGTCTTAAATGATTGCATAATATTGTAATTAAAGTTTTTTTTTTTTTTTATCTGAATTGAGAATGGATTTAAGCTTATAT
The DNA here is from genome assembly GCA_000441515.1 of Elaeis oleifera. Classification (NCBI taxonomy): domain Eukaryota; kingdom Viridiplantae; phylum Streptophyta; class Magnoliopsida; order Arecales; family Arecaceae; genus Elaeis; species Elaeis oleifera. The sequence goes on from KE505641.1 coordinate 271,561, forward strand.
GCTGATATGCCTAGCAGCTGGAATGGAATTTTAATTTAAATGCAAATGAAAGCTATGCGTGTTAGCACATTTTCACCAATTAAAGGAAGGTTTGTGAAAAGTGCATTCTTTGAGAAGCTGAGAAGTGGTGATGAGGTGAATAACTTTGAGATAATTCAATTTTAATATAGGAATATATTTCAGATATGTGTTGGATTTTTGAATGATGCCCTTTTTGCATATCATTTTATGCTTTTGAAAAGCAGATAAGAGCACTGATATTTATTTGATGTAGATGCTTTCTATTTTTGAGTTCATATATGAGCCTATATATGTGTATTCATATGGGATCAAGTTCTGAATCAAAAAGTATTTATTAGGCAGTTATTAATATAAACTGGAACAAGGTGTCAACAATTTGACAATATGTACATTAGATGCACATGATCTAAAAGGGTGAGAAGAGGTGATGATACACATTTTTAAAGTCTTTCAGTATAGAAGAGATGATTAGATTTTGAGCTTTTAAACATTATTCTTGTGTAATCAAATGATGTTGATTGGTGATTATTTTTTTCGACATTTAAAATTAACTTGAAATCTAGTATGTCACATATGTTGCAAGGGCATTAAGTGCAAACATGAGATGCAAAACAAGTCAACTGATCATTTCAAGAAATTGATGGATGCTTGGCTACCAAATATATAAAAAAGGAAAGGTGATTAAAAACAATGCAAGGAGCAAGAAGTAATGTTTGAGCACAAATTCTAAATTTACAAATATTCAAATAAGACTCCTTTACTACTTCCTTAATTCATCATCATTAGGCAACTCAATTTTTTGTCATTAACCCTTCTCTTGCTCTTTCCATCTCCCTGGTTCTTTTCTCCAGAGTTATTCCGAATTCTGCAAATCTGCTGAATGCTTAATATCTCTCATTTGGTTTGCTTGTCATTTAAATTCATTGCCCCCCTATAGTTTCCCTTTCTATAATTTCCTTGGTCTAGTTGCAACAAGCCTATGACTACTAAGGATGGTGTGAAAATACATTAACTATGTGGTTGCCAGAAACTGCTGGAGAAAGTGAGGTTGTTGTTGCTGGAAATGGACTGAGATGCACAAAATGTTGGATTTCAAGATATTGGGGTTAATGTTGAGATAATTGAGATAGAAATTTTCTTGCAGTATCTTGAGAGTTAGACGAGATTGAAATTGAGAAGCTGATTCTTTAACATATGATTGCTAACAATAATGACCTCAATTAGCATGCCAGGGAGTTAATGAAAATTAGGCCTCTTTAAATTTCAGAACACAAGCTAATCTGATCCAAGCGTATTTACGAGTTAAAAGTATTGATGTCAAAGTGCATAAAGCAAATCTCTTATCATTTTTTGTTCAGTGTTGTACTTTGGAAGATGATCCAGAACTAGTTCTAAAATATTCTTGTCAGCTTAAGACTTGTGAAACTGTTTCTGTGCCAATATGCACATCTGTTCAAGAAACTATGAAAATTTTTGCTTGCAAAAAATTTCAGAAACTATTTTAAACGTAATATCGATGAAAAAATATAAAACTTACTAAAAGATGCAGAAAAATACGCAAAAGTTGTAAAAGCCTCAACAATATCAGAAAATATTTAAAATTACATAAACATTGGAAACACCTGAAATTGTTGGAAGCCCTACATTGCATCAGAAAGCATTAAAAAGAATGTGGAAAAAAAGAAAAGAAACTGCAAAAAAACATGAAATGGACTGAAAACATGAATATCACTCAGAAAGTGCTGAAATCAAGATGTTTGGAATTTCCTAAAATATCTAAAAATCAACTTTGTTTTGAGATGCATTGAAAGGTAGAAACTTCAAAAGTACATATTCATATACAAGGGTTTGCTGGAAATGGTGGAAACTGGGTTTTGGTTTTGAGGCAACTCTTTTATGGCTTTCTAATAAATATCCTAACTGAACTGATTTATAGAAATCTAGAGTCTGGCTTGATTTAGGGTAATCATGACCAAGCTCAAGAAGCGCCTCCACTGTCTATTGTCTTTGTGTGTCTTTGCAAGAATGGTCTGATGGCTACTTCAGAGGAACCATGTGGCTCCTTTTATCATGAAGAATGAAACTGTCATCCCCCTGTGCCTGCCCTCTATGTGTATGTGTGTGTATGATGTGAGAGAGAGAGAGAGAGAGATTTCCAGTCTCATCATCTTCACATTTCCTCCTCCATTACTGATTAAGACCCTTAACAGGACTTCTTTAAAGAAAGATCATCAATTTGGTTTGACAGCTTCTTCCACTTATTAATCCTTCTCTCTTTCAACAATGCTTTGTTCTTTGCTTGAGTCATAGAAACCCTAACGGCTTTCGCCATAAATAATTATCTTGCTTCTCTACTTTAAAATGGAGTTCTGCGTGTCAAGGCTCTCCATTTTATTGAAGTGAAGAACCTTGTTCCTTGAGATTTACCTTCTGCTAATTGATCTGTAGCTGCTCTCTTTTAGAAAGGTGACTTTTGCATGAGAATCTTTTGCAATTTTAGTTGTACAGGCTTCAATGATCCTCTGCCTTCAACAGAATTCTCCACCATGAGGGGTTTTCTATTAAGATCAACTCAGAAAAGGTTTCATGATTCTAACTTTAATATGAGACTTTTCAAGGATTGATCTTCAAGTGATGCCCTGCATCAGGCACATATGAATTCCCATTTTCTTCTGATCATTGGAATCAGAGTGTTCTGATATTTGAATGAAAGCATGCTGCTTTCTTTGTTTCAGCATGTCTGTCTATTGGATATGCCCCCTTATACTAACTTGGATCTCCATCAGCGAAACTTAAATAACTTATTTTAGCCTTCGTGGGTTATGGTTTCTTTAGAACCCCAACACATGACTGCCAAAGAGGCATTTGTTTACCTCGAAATATTTTGATGTCTAAATAGGTTCTGGCCTTCTTTTGATGTGGTTTGAAGGTTGTGCAAGATCCAGGTTAGAATTAATTTAAGCTGTGTTACCTGGAATGTCACAGCCATCTTGAATTGCTATCTGGATCCATGTCATAGTTTTAGGTACTTATTGACTTATATATTTCCAAATTTTAGACATCAATAAAGAACCAGCCTTTCTAACAATTAGTTTGACCTACACGTAATGTTGAAGCATGCTTTTATTGTTTTCAGAGACATGATAAGGGGTAGGCCTTACAATAACTTAGTAAAATGTCGTGCTCTTGTATCCATATGCTCAGTTTGGAGCTTGGATGAGGAACATGCAGACTAAAACAACTTAACAAATGATATTCCTTACCCTACATGTCCCTGTATCTCCTTTTTACCCATTTGCTAAGTCATACACTTAGAGATGTATGTAAATCTGTTTTACTGATTGTACCAAGGCAACACTGCATTCGAGGAGTTGGACTACAAGATTAGTCTTGTTATGGGCCTGGGCTGGTCCTAGGAAGTGACCACTAAAGATGTCATTGTCTGTGTCATTCATTTTCTGAATTGAATTATTGTTATATTTGTTATGTTTTTAGATGTTGTGCACTCATTCACTAATGTTCTTTATAATGGATTTCATTATGTCTGCAAGCCTCCTGTCCGTTTTGTTGAATAAATTTGTCACCTTGCTGCTCCTCTTTTTGACAATCTGATTCCTTATTGTCACTCCTTTTATATTCAGACCTGTGATTGACTTCAATGAAATCACACTACACTTCATTGAGTGCATTCATGTACATTTGGAGAACACCAGACCAAAGGTATTCTTCCTTGAAATAGTATCATAATTTGCCTTCTCACCAATGTGTACATGCATGTGAACACCCACTTGGATATGCTTAACATGTCAGCTTGTTGTCTTCTTGCTCACTGTCTTTTGGCTTTAAATGAATGGATAAGGTACTGGGTGGTGTCCCTGCTCAAGTACAGGCCAATCCAATTTCAGGAACAGTAACTCCACGGACACCTGTCTCAAATCAGGTAAGCCAATTTGTCTAATTTTGTTTCTTTGTTCCCATGTCTCTGTGAGCTAAATGTTGGAAGCATTGTTCTTACGATGTGTGTAATCTTGTTTGTTTTGGTGTTCTAGTTTTCATCACGTTCAAGCTCAAGTGGATCTGAGTCTGATGTCTACAAATTGGTCTTGGATGTTTTCCAGGAACCAGCAAACCTGTAAGTTATCTGTGAAAAATTAGCACTTATATGTTAATTATAAAAGTCATTATAGCGGACCAAATTATGAATTCTTAAAAAGCCATTAACAAGCTCTCATATGCTTATGAGTACCTAAATAAAGTTAATGAGTTCCAGATCCAAGTGGTAGTATCAGTGTCCTCAGCTAATATTCTTAAGAAATGGCCGGGTCTGGCCCATTTCATCGACGAAGGTTTTATGGGATCCCGATCTACAACAGTTTTCACTTTCTTCTTGGCAAACGAATAATCATTTAGTCCTCCTCTTTCCCGATAACATAGACAAAGAAACCTGCCAACAATCAACTTCTGTGGGATGGGTGGTGTGACACCCCAAGATGTGCTTTCAACCTGGTACACGTTTGGCCTTCTTGCTAATTAATGCCGGACAATTTAACAACTACTGTAAGTTTTATTTATTGCCTATCCGTGCCTGTAGACTATCATGCACTTGGTATCTGGAAAATGAATACAAACTTTGATAATGAAGATAGAGCACATTCTATAATTGCATCAGGAATCCACATTTTTTGTGAGCTTTTTTCTGCATCCTACATCTACGTGTATCTGCTTCAAATGCTTTCTAAAAATAGTGATATTTCTTCATTTAGCACCTCATGTGCGTGCCTCTAAATGGGGCAGATACATCCTGTTTTGGTGATGGCAATGTTTGTTCTTGCTTTTCTATTGCCATTTCATCTAGTTCATGTGATCATGGTGGTGTTATATTTGTATACTCATCCCTTAATGCACCCTTTATTGCATGTCTGCCTAGTGCATCAAATATCACTATGTAGCTTTTTGTTCAGCAAATGCTTGTTTATACCGTTATTTGCGGTCATGAACTCTGTAATTCTTTTTGCAGTGCCCGTGAACATGGATTACATGTGGAAGAAGTTGCCCGGCTACTGGGCTTACCAATGGAAAGATCAAGTCTCTCTCTCTCTC
>KE505642.1:49656-104495 GCA_000441515.1 Elaeis oleifera
GTAATTATTATATATATATATATATATATATATATATGAAAGGATTTGATTTGCACAAATTAGCTTGAAATATATTCTTATATTTATTCATGATATTTATTTTCGAATATTATATCTTATGATAATATCTGAAATGTGTAGTTAAGATATTTATTACTTACTAGAGCTAGAATGAATTTATGATTATATATATATATTTAAAAAAATTTGATTTGCACAAATTAGCTTGAATTATATTCTTATGTTTGTTCATGGTATTTATTTTTGAACATCATATCTTATGATAATATCTGAAATATATAGTTAAAATATTTATTATTTATTGGACTATCAAGCTCATCATTATCTCTTCTTTTTTTTAGATTCAAATTCTTAATTATGGACGTGGATACTATTTGAAGATTGAGTTTAAAGACAAGAGTCGACGGTATCAACCTAACTTAGATATAGATTTATCATTATATTTATAGGATTATCATTTAAGATGTAATTGATACAAAATTTTTCGAATATTATTGAAATTTTGTGAGATATTAAATTAATTTTATTAATTAAATTTAAATTTAATTTATTATTAATTCCACTATGATATATTAATATTGTATTTGGAATGTCTTGTATATTTGTGGAGAGAGTTATCTATGAATTTGCGGCAATTGTCGCAACTCTTGGTTCGCTCTCAGTCGGGGACACAACAAACTCATTTGACCTGTTGGGTTATCTCTTAATTTGAAACACAGATTCAAGCGGGTTTACATTATAACCCATACTTTCCTGGTGGTGCCATAGCTATGCCCAAAATGCTTAATGATGGGGCCGTCGAGTATGAAAGCTGGCACACCTGCAACTGAAGCCCAGGTTTTCTTTCTAAAATTTTATCTTCTTTCACTTGTTATCTTTCTGATAGTTTATGTTAAGTCGCAATGATGAATGCTGGACAATTTGCTGTTACTGTTATTACAGATGGGCAAGGACGTCGTCTCATTTTATCATGGGCAGCAGAGCCTGAGATGGAAGAGAGGAAACTGATAAGCTTGATTTTCCCAATTGTATGCTGTCCTCAATTCTAACCGAAGATTTGAAATTTTTAAGAAATTTTATGGCCACATTGTGTGAATAGATTATAGAACAGAAAATTTTGTGATGTTGCATGTTTCAGAATATTAGAAGATAACGAAGCTCCAAAAACATAAGCAGGGGAAAAAGTGCCCTCCCTTCATTACTACAATCTCTATGCAACCTTTTAGCTAGAAACATTTCTCAGAAAAAGATGAAAAAGTTTAACTAAATAGCAATTTTATGCATCAAAATGTGATCATGCTTCAGAATCTAATATGACATGTAAAGCAGGGAAGCCAACATGTCAGATGTTGAATGGGGTAACCAACACTGAAGTATCAATTTACAATAGGGGAAAAGTAAAAGCAAAATCCTCACAACCACTTAAAATTTTAAGTGTGTAAATAAATTCCAACCATTCCAAAACTTGTTGTTTGGACTGATACAACATTTTTGTGATACTGACAGAAACTAATGTGAGGCAGTACAGGGGCTTCCTCCAATGGCCACATCCCTTATTGCAATTTCGAGTGTGTGAATCCTTTATTGCAAGATAGCTGATTTTTCCATTTAATATACAAAGTGTAAATCAAAATCCATTGTGCACATGTTTTATAATGTATTTGTTCCCACTACATTAACTTTTTAACTTCATCCAATATTTGACGGCCGCTTAAATTATCAAAACACTCTTTACAAATGAACATATTTCAATCAAGATGTTCTAGATTTCCAAGACTTGGATATCTTTTTTCCAAGATGTCGAGCATCATTTACTCCTCCAGCAGCAAGTACACCAGATACTGCCTGCCTGGCGCTTGAACCATAACTAAACGTCTCAAAGCTTTCCTGACACACTGAGCAGTCACTTCTCTTGAAGAAACAGCAATCTGGGGTGTCGTTATGCCTACAGAACCAATATTTTCATTAATTATACTCCTGACTACATAATGATAAGAACTCACCAGCGCTCAGAACTAGTTACCTGATTCACTTTCATGCTTTCCACTAATTCGATGCTGGGCTGTCCATGGAAGAGAAGAGAATAGAGAGCTCGTTGCTGATAAACAAAAGTCCTACCAAAATATAATGGTTTAGTATATCAGAAATCGACATTAGTAAAAGAGGTAGAATCAGACTCAGTTATTGGTTTGCTTTCTTTTCTTTCACTGCTTAGCACATTACCTTGTTCCTCAAAGTCAGATAAGTTGTGGTTTTTCCAGAAACCCATAATACTACCATAACAAGAGGGAAAGGCAGGAATCTAAGTCTTTCCTCCCAACAAAAGACTTGATGAAATTTTAAGGTAATTCTAGTAGACGTCACCAATGAACATGTCAAAAGCCAGTAGACACACGGCCAGATATAGCTTGAAGACTGCCAGATCCATACTTTACTCAAACTAATCACTACCACATCAAAGACCCTGAATCTAGGCATTTAAACTCCACAATGCATCATAGCAAAACTTTGCACTTGACTGAGTTTCTAAGGAAGCTGTCCCTCGATTCCTTCTTAGGATAATAAATTCTATATTCAAGGTGCATGATTAGATAATGTTGGTTAGGGTTGTATTAGCTTACATGATATGAACTCCTATACATCTGGATGTTTTTTTGGGTTACAAGTTTGGAAATTCTGATAGTAACTACTGCGACTCAGTTCAGTCAACTTACTTTTGGGGGGATATCAGAGTTAGGAGCTGAGCTTGCAGAAACATAGACAGATAACAGATTGTAAAAAAGCATTGCAGAGCTAAAATATATTGAGAACTAAAGAAACCTGTTTAAATGCTGCCTGTTTGCCATAAGGTGAAGTGCTCAGCAACCATCAGACACATGCTCTTTTAAAACTTCCCTCAACAATCTTTTGCCCTGCAGATCAAACATATAAGGTCAAACATATCAAAGTAACTTACCCAATGACAAGTTGCATTTAATTTGCCATTCCTAACTAGCATATTTGGTGTAATGCAGATAATTGCTAAAACAAAGATAGCTCAGGACCTGTTTGGACACCTGATCCACATGATGACTGCTATATGGGTAGAAAGAATTAAAATTTGATGTGGAAGGATGGCAAATTTTCATTGATTGAGCAGAAACATTGATACCCGCAGTTACTAAAATCACCATGATAGAAGGACTTGAGATTCCTGGAAATGTCAAGATTGCAAGTCTCACAGGTACCCTTTGCTCCCACACCTGTTCCCCATGTCCTAATTATTGTGCAATTCCCAACTATGCAGAAGAAATCATCCAGATGCCACTATCAGGCATCCAAACAAGGCCTTAGTTTCTTTCTTTTTTCAGGTATACACTGGGATATAATATGATGATTTTGTCATCCAGCACAGAGGGTCCAATCATCAAGCATAAGTACAATACATCAGATATAAAATCACATGATAAATGATTAGATTTATTGAAGCTAGAAAAAAAAAAGGCAATAAAGTACCTTAAATTATTGACTTTACACAGAGCTAGGCTGCAGTCAAAATTATTCTATATTTTTAACTTCCTCAGTTTTTTCTACCGGAATTTAAAATATATTCCATTTCAATTCAGAATAACTAGGTAAGTTCCATTGGACTGACTTATTCTTGTCCTCTGCAAACAGCATCCGCAAATCACCCATGTATAAGAGACTACAAATTTTAGCATATAGATCTTCCTGCATCGTACAGAAACTTCTGATACAAGATCTAACTAGTTATTTTCCTTATAAAAAAACCTAAATAGAAAAAATGCTACACAGTTTGGGGAATGAAACTTCAAGCCAAACCTCAGTAAATTCAGTTGGCAAAAGGAGCAGTGAAGCAGAAATCGCCATCTTCAGATTAATCAAGTTGACCTTTTGTATGTCCCAGTTATCCATAAGAACATGAACCTGTAGGGACAATAAAAACTCATTAGATTCAGACAGCAAGAATTAAACTTATATGTATGTATGTATGTATGTATGTATGTATGTATGTATGTTGAAACTTTTGTAATACTTTTATATGACTAAGGTTTATTCAACCCAAACCCTGTGGAAATGAAAAACAGGCCTCCATAAGTCTTTAACTCTTTTTCTCTGCTTGCTGATCAATAGCCTCACACACTGGGATTTACACTAGGACCTTGGCAGGCCTTTAGAAGATGCCGAGATGGTTGGGCCTACATGCTTGATTCCCCACAGGAATATCCAAAAAGACAATTAATGTGACTTTAAACCCACTCAAGCTCATAACATATTTCCAATGAATCCAATTGAGAAATATGTAATCAAGGGTATTGGAGCATAGTTTTCCAATTGGTTGGATGGATCTTATTGTTAAAGATTTTAAAGAATCACATGGAAAATGCAAGAAATTATTGTCTAGCTCATTTACGAAAATATTATGTATTTACTAATAAACCTGTAAACTTCAAGATCCATCAAGAGTTAATCTCTATATTGCGTGCAGTGGATGTACCAAACTATAACACACCTGTAGCAAACAGCCCTAAGGTTTCATTGAAGAGTTGGCTCCTCATGGTTCTGCTGAATGACCAGAAGATTCTCGACTTCAAGCATCTACCTTTTTAGTAGAGACCAATGTCTTGAAGATAATGTGAGATTTTTTTGTTCCAACCCATAGAGACCGATGGGGATTAAATAACCTAAATGCACATCAACCACATACATATAAGTTTAATAGGATATACTTGTGCTAGGATAAGCATGTATTCCAATGGTTAAGTCGGCCGGAACTTGAAATAGTAGAGGAAAGAGTATAGGAGTGAGTGAGTGGATTTGTTCTCCGAGAAGAACTTACCTGAGAGTCCCCTATGCCCCTCTTTATATAGAGGGGACAATCATGCGTTAGTTCCGAGTTTGATGATAGAAGCAGAGAATCAGTGCTCACAATTACGAGGATCGCAGGTTGGGGGTTGCAAGTGTTAATTATGTGATATTAACTCATGTGCCCATGATTGAATGAAATTGCCCAAGATTCTGGGAGATTTCTTTAGGTTTATCTTTCCTTCTTTAATGGTCTGATGGCTTAGAGCTTCATCTTGAGTCATCAGCTTATCTCCAACTAAAGGGTCAGTATGTATCTGATCAAGAGGTCAGGTGGTAGGCGCTAATGGGGAATTATCTTAGTTTGGCCACCAGGTCTTCTCTTTCCGATGTTCAAGGAAGTCGTTGGTATCGGGTTTGAGGCGAGTGGTTGGTCACAACCTGAAGAGGGAAGGTCGAGGTCGGGTGGTAGCTTCTCTCCACAACACATGCAATATGACAAATCTTGTATAGTCAAAACCAGCATTATGCACTTTCACAAGTTACTTATCAAACAAACTGCAGAAATACAAAATAAATAAATAAACAAAGAACATGCAGTGAACCCATGTGAGCAGGGAGAAACAGATTGACCTGGTTAGTGCCAATAAGGTATAAATGAAATCCAGTGAGACCACCAACAAAGCACAAGGCAACGAAGCAGTGTATCATGAGTATCACCGATTTAGGAGATTTTTCATTGCAGAGATATACGTGTTCATTCATTTTTTTGCTTGGACAGAATGATGTAATATGAACCATTTAATAAATTTCTTATTTCCATTTTTGATCCAAAGCAACCTCAAAAGTGGGTGCTTTTGGTCATCATCTCAATCTACCATGACTGAAGCATGAGACATCTACATGATTCGGTAGTCAAAGAAGAGGATTCAAGAATTTTAGAATGCTCATATGAAATAACACTTCATGAAATTAATATTACTCGTTACGCTTTCATTTTACAGAAAGAATAACACAATAAATTTAGATCACAAGAACTTCATTAGTATCAATAAACAGAGAAAACTGAGAGAAGTGAATCAGAGAGTAGCTAAGATGAAAGGAACTAAAACATGATAAGAAAGAATGAAAGGACGCTATTTTATTAGACAGATATTCAACAGACACCCACCTTAATAGCCTGATTAGGTTGGTAGATTTTGGCATGCATCATTTTTAACCACTTTGCCATTATTATGATATGTAGATTCTAGAGAGAGAAGAATCAGAAAAGCAGGCAATATCAACATAATCCCGCAGAGACAAAAGGATCAGGCAACTTGTTCCCATTTTTTTTTCTTTCTGAGTCAAGTTTGCACCTTCAGTTCACTAAGAAAACAACAAAGAAGACCCATGATGAAGGGACTCGGCAACAGATATGACGTTGTTCCTTTAATTTACAAGAAAATGCTAAACCCTGGCTAGAGCATAAGAAGTACATAGGAAAGTGAGGAATTAGGGTGGACATGTTGTATAACGAGTGAAAAAAAAGTTGTTTATTAGCATATTGATTAAGGGTGCCATGACCATAGGATACGAAAATCCATACAAGATGGTTTTCATATGATAATGACCACCAACAATGGTTATAGCAGACAGATGTAATGTCATGATATAGGTAGGAGGGTTAAAGGGACATGATTTGAAACAATTTTCTATCTTGGAGGGCTTGACCTTGCATAAAAGCTTACATTGAAGTAGGAATAAACAACCCTAAATTGGTGGGACAAGGTTTGCTTATCATATTTAACTTGTAAATGATTAACATGTTGAAAGCAGCATAATTATCACAATTAAGAATAACAAAAGCACATAGCAGTGTAATGTACTTTGCTTTACCTGAGTGCAAACTGATTTGAATTGATCTGGCTTGGATCTTCCATTTTCCCAGCGTCGACCGTCGTCCATATCTGCATTTGCTTTCAGCAATAGAGGAAGTGAAATTATTCAGGTACCTGCTGGAGCATCAAAAGATCCCTAATTCAAAAGAGGGAGGGTAAAGTTTTTTTTTAATGTTAATTCATTTATTTTAACATCCTAACATGCAGGAAAAGAGTTCTACAGCTGGAGCAAAATCATCCCAAGTTTTTTTCTTCTGGAAGCAAAACATACTGAGTAGCGTTTATGGACATAGCTCAATCACTCACCATATCAGTCCGAGTCAATGTTAAGCACCTCTTGAAACAAGACTGGATTCTGAAGAAAGAAAATCACTTAATACCAATAGTTCATTAACTAAATATGTTGATATTACCAAGAACTAAGTTCATAATCAGAAACAACTAAGAGATCAGTATTCATGAAGTACGTTATTTAAATAACACAAACCAAATATCAAATGATTTTAAGGTGTCTTCCCATGCATCAAGTGATTAGTCGATGGATTATATTCAGTGGATGATAATAACTGGTTTAATTCATGATTTGGATGTATCTAAAACTACTGAATTTTGATATATGCATACTAGGATATTAGATGCTAAACCAGCAAGCATCAGAAACTTTGATTCTACTAAAAATGCAAAGGACAAAGCTGATGAAGCTGTTGATATCGGTATAATGATAATTAATGTCGACATTTGAAGATTTTCTTAAGCATCAAACGAGTGCTCAAAAGTGGGATAGGCTTCTACAAACAAAATCGAAAAACAACTAGTTGATTTAATTCATTCATGCCAGTTCTGGAGGTCTACCACCAACCATCTGATAGCTGAAGGATTGTCTTTTACAAGAACGATGATCTAGTAATACAGACTATTTTTCTGAAAATTTAGAACAGACACTTAACATGTAAACAGTTACAAATAAGTTACTAATATATCATCTAAAAACAAGCTAAAAATGTTCTCCTCTAGAACAAAAATCAAAGGCACTAGAACCTAAATTCTGAATACAATGTCACTAGATATCCAAAATAACCCGACATGCCCTACAACATAACAGACAAACAAAGACCAAAATAATTTAACCATTATGATAGTTTTGTCCAAGGTTGGCCGAACTGTTACCGGAGGGCAAACTGGCTGGTGACTAGTTCGGCACGGTACAGCTCTATACCATTAGACCTATTATAATGGTAGAGAGGGACGCTTCTAGCCGAGTTAGAGAGGGAGAAAAGGAGATAGGGGAGAGAGAGGGAGAGGGGGAGGGAGGAAGGAGGAGGGCCGAGCGAAACTAGAGAGAGAGGGATGCTTCGAGCCGAGTTAGAGAGTGGGGCTTTACGCCACGAACCAGGCGATACGGCCAACTTTTGCCATTAGACCTGTTAATATTATCAATAGCGGGGAAAAAATTCCGTTCAAACCGTCTCCGTCTAAGCTATCCGAATCGAATCAAATATTACCATTCGATAATTTAATTAATTTAATTTAATTTAATAAATAAAAAAATTAATATTTTAATTTTATTATTTATTTATTAATTTATATATTTTATTAAAATTAAATCAAATCGATAAATTGAAATTACAATATTATTTTACATATTTATATATACACCTATTTCGTATATTTATATATATACTCATGTTACATATTTATTCAAAATTAAATATTATTTATATAAATTAAAAATCTTAAATATCGATTTAATCATATTTTAATTAATTTGGATCAAATTAGATTTGATTATGAATCATAATAAAAAATAAAATTAAAATTAAATTGATCAATCCGTCTAAATCGAAAAATCGTTCAAACCATTCAAATATTTAAAAAAACTACATGAACAAACCGAACCGAAATAAAATCGAATCGAAAAAACTGATTGTATTTTATCAAATATTTGATTTTAAAAATTTTAATTTAAATATCGATTTAATTTTAAAAATTACTTAAGATCGAACCGACCGCACTGTTTTCATCCCTAGTTATAAAGATAGCTTAGATTGGCTATTTTTTAATTTATTAAATATTTATAATTTTTTTGATAAATATATTTATAGATTTTTATTGTACTCTAAATATGAATTATTAGATAAATAATTTAATTAATTCAGAAGTGATGACGGTCAATTCAAATTGAAGGTCCACATCGTGGAATTTGATCATCTTTAAAAATATAATTAGATCAAAAATCATATACTTTGAAGAATTCTAACCTATAAATCCGGAGAGTGTAAAAATGGAAAACATTAATTATGCAAGTATACTAAAATGCATGATCAGATATTAAATTACAATTAATCCACATCAGTGAACACGAATTGCTTATCTTAAAATATAGGTAGATTTGAATTCAAAAGGTTTCGGTGATTTTATCATAGCAAAATTTTATATTATACTATTAAAACCATCCATTTTAGTATTGACTTAATGCTGAGATTAGCAACAACCAAAACACCTGATATTTGGTTTCTAAGCATTCTGTGTGACCTAGATCACATTCAAAAGTTTGGAACTTCAGGTTGGATTGTCGATCTTAAATATAAATTGTCAATTCTTTTGCCAAAAATTTAGCATCCATTGTAGCCTAACTTATTTTCATAACCCAATATGCTCCCAAACTAGATTCTCTCTGACCAGCAAGTCTTGCAATATGCAAGTTGCCATGGACAAATAGGCCCGTCATTTTACGTGCAAGGACTTGCATGGTAGATGAAAAAATGTACCATCATTACAGCTCAGTTTTTCGAATGGGCATTGGGTATAGGTGCCGATGTGGGAATGAATATTCCATAAGCACCTTCCAAGGAATTTCAAAGCGGATCCATTACCCCAGGTAGAAATTCCAGCTACTAAAATCACAAAATGGCTATGCGGTAAAATGAAGCCCAAAGTCAGTGCTGTGCCATTGTCCTTAACAAAGCCGAGGGCTATTCTATTGATTGTGTAAGTATTCTTTTATAGTAAACAATGGGCTAGAATATTCAGTACTTTGACAGATTTAAGTTATTATATTAATAGCAGTTGTCTATGACCTATTACAAAGCCAGAGGTTTGAGAACCAAGTTATCAAACTTTTGCCAAGCCTTATATCTGAATATCAGTCAATCAAGGTGCAATTTTGAGCAAGTAATATTCTTCACACATTCAGTGATACTAACTCTAGACTAAATAATTTTTATCAAAACAAATTCTTGACTAAATAATTTTGACTTCGATTAAATCTTCAACTTCTTCAATTACAACAATTGATGATATATTTCTCTCCTTGAAAGGAAAAGGCGACGATGACCGGGTGTGGCTTCGCAAAAAAATGTAGGTAAAATCATAGAATTTGCAAATTTAGGAAGGTTGTGGAATAAAGAAAGAAAATCAAACTCAATATGACTGACAAGATTCAAATAATAAATAATATATTAGTCTTCTTTAATAATCTGTGATACCTAAATTGCAATATATTAGATAAGCATATTAAAATGGAGGCTTCTACGTTGACAGAGCTTCTGTTTGACATGTGCATCTATCTCAGTCTTCTTTTTGATGCGGACATAGCGGTGGATCTTACCTAGCTCCCCTACTCCCATCAAGCCCGCCTCTGAGCCACCTCTCGATCATGGAATGCCTTCCCCTACTTCATCCTCCCCTCCGCCACCACCTACACCTCTCGTCATGCCATCTCCTCTGCTTTTTTTCGAAGGGTCCCTCCCTCTTCCTACCATAGCTCTTCGACCTTGCCGCCACCGTCTGGACATTGCTTCCTCCACTCCCCTATAGTCTCTACCTCTGTGGCCTTTTCAATTTTGTCCCCATTTTCCTTGGCCCCCACCTATACAACCTAGGTGACACCTGCTCCTACCCTCTCAGCATCCCCACCACCTTGATCGCCACCTACCGCCTTAATCTTACCACCCCACCCTCTCTCCTCGCCTGGTACTGCCTCCCCGACATGCTCTCCATGTGAGGTAGCTTGTGTGTGCCCTCATACTCGATGGAGACGATGGCGGTGGCAGCATCATTATCTCCGTGATGGGTCCCGCCACTCTATGTTCCCCTCCTAGGGCTGTCGAATGAGCTCTTTGAGTAGTACGATGTTAACTTCGATGAGTGAAGATGGGGAAGGGCTGCCAAGATATCGAATCAGGTGCATGGGATTCATAGTCTGATAGGAGGATGAAGAGTTCTAAGTGATGGGAGGATAGGGGGATTATCGGATGATGACAGAGGTAGTTCCGGCCGACATTTATTACAGGGATGCCATGGTGCTTGGGATGAGGAGCAGGAAGTGGAGGGAGATGGGGGAGATGTGAGAGGAAGGGAAGAGAAGGAAGCTTGGGTTGATTGTGGTGGTTGGTGCAGAGAATGGGCAGGCACCAAAGGTTTTCATGCTCGATAAAAATGATATTTTGAGAGAATTTTTTTAAATAAAAATAAAATAAGACCTAAGAGCCTCAGTTTGTTTTGGGCATATTTTCAAAAAATAGAAATCAAATTATATCTATTTGTTTCAAAAATATTTCTATCATTTTCTTTTTTCATTGAAATAAAGATTGCATTTGATTTTTTGCTTACAGAAATACCTTCAAAATTATTATATTTATTTATCAAAAAAATTCATCTTAAATGTTAAGAATAATTTTAATTAATATCAGCTTAAATGTTATTCTATTAATGCTTATTCTATTAATGTGATCTTTCAAAATACATCCATCTTAAATGCTAAGAATAATTTAATTAATGATGGCTTAAGTATTATTCTATTAATGCCTATTCCATTCATGTGTTATTTGTTTGGTTAGCCTAACCATCTCTCCTAATCCAAATATTTTTAGGCTCTTTATTAATTATTGACCTTTAAGATTCTAATCAAGTCGATTCTTGATAAATTGAGAACAGTTACATTACTTGCCGCTTGTCTTTTAAAGTTATTATGCTTGGATTATGGATCCATCCTTCTTAATGATCGTATTTAGCATTCTAATATAGACTTAACCTTGATCTATGTGTACACAGAATTAATTTTATTTTCAAAGTTTAGAAAGTCTAAAATCATAAATCTAACCATTTTTCATTATAAAAATGTTCATTTTAAGAACATGGGACAAATCTAATATATCTAATATATATATATATTAAATAAGATTTGTATTGGTAAACTCTCTTTTTGCCATCTATATAGACTATGCTTTCATCAATATAATAATTATTTTTTAAAAATAAGTACTTATAATTATGATAGTTTTCATCAAATTATCATGACAATTCGATAGCTTTTTTTTTGTTTCTAAATATAGCATGCCCCTTATTTATTAACTCTATATAGAAGAGTATAGAATAGAAATGAAAGTAATATCAATTTAAATACTACTCTATTAATATTAAAGTCATAAATAGCATAAATATTTTTTACTACAACCAATCATCGACATCGTTAGAACTCTTAGGAAGGAAAGTGGGCTAAGTCTCTCTATCTACCACATATACAACAATTATTATATATAAAAATTTCTTGGATGGAGAAAAGTTTAAGGAGCATATATACACGTGTTTTTGACAAAGCATTAGCATTTACTACTACTTATTAGCATTAAATATCATTCTTTTTCTTTAAACTAATATTAATAGGTTAGGAATTAGAATCGAAAATGTTAACATTGAACTAGAAAAGATTTTGAACTTATCAAATTTGGTAGGACTATGGATAAACATATTATGATATTTTATAATAATACTTAAGATTAATGCATTAATATGGTGAATGTTATAAATGGTCATTAAAGCTCCTAGGATAACCCTTAGGAATTGGAATAAGAATATTATTTTTTTTGTAAACCAATGAGAATATTATTTCTTTGTAAATAAATGAGAAATATTTTTTTATAATTTGAATTAAAATCTATAGAAGAACATGGAATAGAATAAGAATAATGATTACCATGTGAAAAGATTTCTTCTCTCTCTCTTTCTCTCTCATTCTCTCATTGTGTCCTTCTTCATTCATTATATATTATATTATTTCACAATATGTTACCAACATGAGAAGCTTTTCAATCTAGTGGTGCAAGGCATCTCCAAGTAGAAGGAGATCCCAAGTTTGAATCCACTTTGATTTGTTCTTGAAGGTATATTTTAAGTTTAATTGCATTCCTTTTGAAAATATTAAATTCTCGTAATCTATTGGGCTAATCCCCCTCCTCAACCTCTATTAAGGAAATCTTGAGGATTACTTTCAGAAGCCTTCACAAGCTATTCGATTGTGGAATAGATTTATAAAAGATATAGTTATTAATATTTATTTATTTTATAATTTTCAGTTTAAATATGTCGAATTTGGTAAATTTGCAATTCACTACTCTTGATATTATGAGCAAGAATTACCTATCTTAGATTCTGGATACTGAAATGCATCTTAATGCCATGAATCTTGAAATCACGATTCAAGAAGGAAATACCGCATCCCTACAGGATCATGTAAAATCTTTAATTTTCTTCAGCATCGTATTGATGAAGGTTTAAACATTGAATACCTTACTGTGAAAGATCCACTAGTATCGTGGAATAACCTAGAGGAAAGATATGACCACCAGAAGACGATCATTCTTCCAAAAGCATGGTATGATTGGATGCACATGAGGTTGTAAGATTTTAAAACTATGTCTGAATATAATTCTACTCTGTTCCAAATTAGCTCACAGTTAAAACTGTATGGGAAGAATGTAACAGATAAGGATATGTTGAAAAAAATATTCTTTATTTTTCATGCCTCAAATGTGCTTCTGCAGTAGCAGCATCGAGAATGTAGATTTAAAAAATATTCTGAACTGATTTCATGTCTTCTGATAGCTTAGCAGAATAATGAATTATTATTAAAAAATCATGAATCTCGCCCTATCAGTTTCACACCATTTTTTGAAGTGAATGTTATGTCGTCCCAAAATAATAAGCATGGGCATGGATGAGGTCGTGGGCATGGCCATGGTCATGGCTGTGGTTGTGGTCGTGGTGGTTTCAAGAACTGGAACAAACTACTCGAAGTGGCAGAATCTAAAAATAGGTACAAGCTCTGATCAAGAGAAAAAGATACAATCTAAAGAGAATATTTGCTATAGATATAGAATGAAGGGTCACTGATCGCGTATCTATCATACGCCAAAGCATCTGACAGATCTATATCAAGCTTCCATGAAAGAGAAGGAAAAGAAGCCTCAGACAAACTTTGCAGATTTGTTTAATGATGATGATGGCAATCCAAATGTGCCTCCTTTTGACGTCTCCGATTTTTTTGCCCACCCTGAAGAAAAAATTGACCACATGATCATTAATGGAGAAATAGTTAAAGAATAATTTTATTATATTTTTTATTTAATAAAGTATTTGTCTATGTACTTATGTTTTGAAATTAATAAATGAACTATTTGTAAAATTAATATCTTATTTATTCTCTAGATTAAATCCAAAATGAATGCGAAAGAATTTTGAATAGCTGATAGTGCTACAACTCAAGCTATACTTCGGGATCAAAATATTTTCACAAATAACTTTTTCAAATAAAAATGTAAGCACAATTTCTGATACTTCTAATATAATTGAAAGCTCTAAAAGAGTAACTATAATACTACCAGATGGTATAAAGTTAAAAATCAGGAGAGCTCTTTACCCAGCACAGTCTAGAAGAAATTTACTGAACTTTAAGAATATCCGCCAGAATAGATATCATATTGATACAAAAAGTGAATATGGTAAAGAATTTTTATGCATCATTTCTTATGATTCAAACAGAAAACTTGAGTTAGAAAACTTCCTATTCTTTCATTTAAATTGTATTATACGATGATTTGTGCAATTAAATAAATATAATATTGAATCAGAACTTCACTAAGAAGAAATGTTTATTCTCTGGAATGAACGACTTGATCATCCTGGATCAACAAGGATGTGCAAAATTATTGAAAACTCAAATGGACATCCATTAAAGAACCAAAAGATTCTTCTAACTCTTGATTACCATCGTTCTGCATGTTCACTTGAAAAATTAATACATAAATCTTCATTCACAAAATTAGCAATTGAATCTCCTATATTCTTGAAAAAGATTCAAGGAGATATATGTGGTCCAATTCATCCCCCTTATGGATCATTTAGATATTTTATGGTCCTAATTGATGCTTCCACAAGGTGGTCCCATGTTTCATTGTTGTCTATTCGAAATAGTACATTTGCTAAATTGCTTGCTTTGATAATACGATTACGAGCATATTTTTTATTTTTCTATAAAATCTATCCGATTAGATAATACAGCTAAATTTACTTTAAAAATCTTTGATGACTTTTGTATATCAGTTGGAATCAATGTTGAGCATCCTGTTGCTCATGTATATACTCAAAATGGCCTAGCAGATTCATTTATTAAAAGGTTGCAGCTCATTACTTAATCATTATTGATGAAACTAAGTGGCCTGTATCTATTTGGGGGCATGCTATTTTACATGCTGCATCACTAATTCAAATTAGATCAACTGCTTACCATAAATATTCTCCAATACAACTTATAGTTGATTAACAACCAAACATTTTAAATATATGGATTTTGGTTGTATTGTGTACATTCCAATTACTCCACCCAAAGATCTAAGGTGGGACCTCAATGTAAACTTAGAGTTTATATTAGTTTGATAGTCCATCTATCATTAGGTATCTTAAACCTTTGACAGATGATGTATTCACTGCTCGATTTGTAGATTGTCAATTTGATGAACAATGTTCCCATCATTAGGGGAGATAAAAGAATGTCAGAAGCACAACGTAAGTTATCATGAAATGTACCAAACTTATTATTTCTTGATTCAAGAACGAATCAGTGTGAACTAGAAGTTCAAAGGATTCTTCATTTGCAAAGTATAGCAAATAATTTATCTGATGTATTTATAGATATAAGAAGGGTATGCAAATCTCATATTTTAGCTGCAAATACTCCAACTCGGATAGAAGTTCTAGCAGGACAATCAGTCCTACAACTGTAAAACAACCTGTGCCACGCTTAAAGCATGGAAGACCACTTGGTGCAAAAGATAAAATTTCAAAAAAAAAATTCAAGTAAAGTGGTACATGAGGAAATAAAATTTTGAAACAAGATAAACTATTGATGATATAGCTTCTATAGATATCCAAATTGTTAGAAATAAAGAAGTTCTAATTAAGGCTCCTAAAGCAGTCTAGGTGCAAAAAAATAATAAAATTTAATTAGCTATACATCAAAAGATAAAATATGAGATCAAAAGAAATTATTGTTGATAATGTACTTATGCCATAGCATCTAGTATTGCTTGTGATGATCACGAGCCAAAAAGCATTAACAAATGCCAACAATGGGATGGTTGAACAAAATGGAAAGGAGCAATTCAAGCAAAATTAAATTCTCTCCATAAACGTAAATTTTGGATCATAGTTCAAACTCCAAAGGATGTTAAGCCAATTGGCTATAAATGGGTATTCACAAGAAACAAAATGAATTAAATGAAATCGTGAGATATAAAGCATGATTAGTTGCACAAGGCTTCTCGCAAAGATCTTGAATTAAATTGATAAGACATATACTCCTATAATGGATGCCATAACTTTTAGATTTTTGATAAGTTTAGCAGTAAAAAAAGGCTTGATATGCACCTTATGGATGTAGTCACAGCATACTTATATGGATCATTAGATTGCGATATGTACATGAAAGTCCTTTAGGGATTTAAATATCTAGAGTAAAAGATTTAAATTCTCACAATATGTACTCAGTCAAATTACAACGATCCTTGTACAGATTGAAACAATTTGGTAGAATATAGTATAATAGACTCAGTGAATATTTATTAAAAATGAAATACTCTAATGATTTAATATGCCCATATATTTTATCAAAAATTTAGTATTGAGTTTGCTATCATTGCTGTGTATATAGATAATTTGAATACCATCGAAACTCCTGAAGAACTTCAAAAGGCTGCAACTTTTTTGAAAGAAGAATTTGAAATAAAGACTTGGGTAAGACAAAATATTATCTTGGCCTTCAAATAGAATATGTATGAAATTTTTATCCATCAATCAGTATATACTGAAAAGGTTCTGAAATATTTTTACATGGATAAAGCTCACCCACCTAGTTCCCCTATGGTTGTGGGATCACTTGATTTAAAAATGATCCTTTTCGACCCAAGAAAGAGGAAGAAAAACTTCTTGATCCTGAAGTACCATATCTAAGTGCAATTGGAGCACTTATATATCTTGCTAATTATACTTGACTTGATATTGTCTTTGCAGTAAATTTATTAGCAAGATTTAATTCTACTCTTATTCGAAGGCATTGGAATGGCATTAAGCATTCCATGCGCTATTTACAGGATACTGTTGACGTGGTTTTACTTTATTCATATAATTTTGAACATCAATTATTAAGATATGCTGATGCTGGTTATTTATCAGATCCTTATAATGACAATCATAGACTGGATATGTTTTACTCATGGTGACTATGCCATCTCATGAAAATCTGTAAAACAGACAATGGTTGTAACTTCATCCAATCATTCAGAAATTCTTACACTCCATAAGACAAGTCGTGAATGTGTTTGGTTGAGAACTATGATTCAATACATTCAAGAATCATGTGGATTATCTTCTATAAGAAATACCCCATCGGTAATATATGAAGATAATGCTGCAAGTATTGCATAAGTTAATGGAAGATTTATTAAAGGAGATAGAATTAAACATATTTTACCAAAGTTCTTTATTCCCATGAGCTTCAGAAAAAGGGTGAGATTAATGTGCAACAAATTCTCTCTTATGAAAATTTAGTTGACTTATTCACTAAGGTGCTCCCAACTATGATATTTAAGAATTAATTTATAAAATTGGGATGCGATGGCTTAAGGTTCTAAGTTGATTATGGAGCTGGTCTTCAGAGAGAGTACTGTACTCTTTTTCTTTCACCTTGATTTTGTCCCATTGGATTTTTCAGGTAAGATTTTAACAAGATAGTATGTCCTAAATAATTCACGAAGATGTTGTACTCTTTTTTTTGGCTAAGTTTTTTTTTCACACGATTTTTTTCTCAGTAAGATTTTAATAAGGCACATTCTTCATGAAAGGGTCATCCAAGAGGATGTGTTATAAATGGTTATTGAAGCCCATATTGATGATCCCTTAGGAATTGGAATGAGAAATATTATTTCTTGTAAACCAATGAGAAATATTATTTCATTTTGTAAATGAATAAAAATATTTTTTTATAATTGAATTAAAATCTATAAAAAGACATGAAATAGAATGAGAATGATGATTATTGTGTGAAAAAATTCTCTCTCATTCTCTCATTGTGTCCTTCTCCTTTCATTATATATTATATTGTTTCATAACAATGAATATTATATTGCATTACCAGTTTTATTTTCATGTTCATGAAATATCAACAATAAAATTTTTTAAAATTGAACTAATTCCATATGAAAAAATTATGCATATGCAATGATTAAGCAAATAAATCGACCATTGTGGATACACTTTTTTGTTAAAAAAAAGATAAATGAAAGAAAAGCAAGAATAGACAAATGTGAATCTAAATAAGTCCAACACAAATTAGTTGAGTTTGAATATTTCTCCAACTTTTTAACAATAATACATAAAATATTAAAAAAAATTAAATTAAAATAACATCTATTGTTTACAAAAAAATGAAGGTCTGAAAATAACAAGATTTGAAAATCCCAAATTTTGAAAAATAAATAACTTATAAATAGCTTACAATCTACAATATGCACAAAATACATTTTTTCATTATTTTAATTATTTTTGAAATGCATATAAAATAGATTTTAATAAATCAATAAATAAATATTTTTTCAAGAGAAAAAATCATATCCCGTGCTTGGCATGGGGTTAAGCTAGTTTTTCTACTATTTTGGTGAGAATTACTTGCAACTTCTGCTATACATAGTAGATTTATGTTTACCATTCATAAAGCACATGCCTTATTAAACTAGAAGAAACTGGTATATTTATAAATTTTATAGATTATATTGAATTTAATCTCGAAAGAAATCCAACATCACTAATACTCCAAGATCGTGCAATGTTGGCTATGGGTATATCTTTGCTTCGCTTGTGGGGAAATAACTCGCAAACATTGAATTCAGATATCCAAATAGACCTTAATATGCCAGAATTTTTAGTTCGCATATCAATGTTACTCGAAAGCAAACAAGAAACTGTTATCATCATCATAAAGATGATGTTTGCTGTGTCAACATGTCGAAAAATACTTCAAACAAATTATTGAATCACCATGGAATTATCCTAGAAAAAGAAACTTAAAATCAACAACATAAGAGATGTTACTTTACTATATCTGAGACATGGCAGCTGAACCCCATCTGACATGGACAAAGAGTTTAAACCATTCATCAAGAACCATGCACTCCGATAAACATGCACCCGTGAGATAAACATGGACGAAGAGTTTAAACCATTTAATGCGCTTCTTCTTAGACCTTTTTGCCTTTAGTTGGTTATAGGTGGTTTATAATCAGATCCTCACGCTTTACCTCTATAGGTGTAGAAATGTCTGCGATAGGAAAGATGGCATGCTCATATATTCTTCGATAAGCATCCACTATGAAAAATTCAAATACATATGTATACACTGACTCATGCTTCTTAATTATCGTTACACATGCATGTGAGCAAAGATGACCATAGACCTGCTAATACCTGCATAAACAAATATGGGTGTTTAGATTAACTTCAGACAAACAATCAGCGACTACTTCAAATTGCTCACCATCCGAATATCGCACCCCTTCTATCTTCAATATTTATATTTATCAGCTTCTCAATCTTAGGAATTAGATGCGTCTACCATTTATGGGAGCAGTCGCATCTCAAATGCATCAACTCCATCATTTTATATCGGAGCATATCTACCATAGGAGTTATTAGAAGCTGATGCACCTTTTCACCTAATTATTAGATGACTCCACGATATTAGAGCACATCTCCCCATATCGCTCTCTCTTAAATAGAGCATTTGGCCAGTGATTAACATCTGAGACGCATTCATCCATTCGCATGCCTTCGACGAAATCTCTCTTATATCACTAATGTAACCAATGAACTGTGATATCTGTAGCGCATATGCTGCGCTATCAAGTAGTTTCAACATCTTTTCTCTTTGCATTGCTGATAACCTATGCAGCTTTTTCTTGAATTTTTTTTTAGATGCCATAAACAATAACCATGAGTAGCATCAAGAAATGATGTCTTCACACCTTTTGTCAAGCATTTTGCTCTATCTGAAATAAAATATAATTGATGATAGTAAGGATCTTCATCATTATAAATTACATCATAGAGCTTCTCACAAATTCAAACCTGATTAACAACATTTTCTACACTCACAATAGCAAAAGCTAGTGAAAACATCCTATTCTCAGCGTCAAATGCCACTATTGAGAGCATTACACTACCATCTATTAAGGATATGAGTTCCATCCATGAACAATAAAGGACGGCATCTACTCTTGAATCCAATTAAGCATGCATAAAATATATAAACACCTCTCAAAATGTCCATCTAGATACTCAAGTACAAAAAAAATTTTGGATTAGTCTCGGCCACTGCTTCACCATACCATCGTAAAGATCAAATGATGCATAATCTTCACCATGTAATACAACTCTATCAATCTCTTTACCGAGCCAAGCTTGCTTGTAAGGAAGATGAATGCCAAAATCTTTTGAATATCCTTCTTCATGATATCAATTGGTCTATACAATGGTCTATCTCTGAGTTTCTGAAGCACTATATCAGCAACCCATATTTTTTATGCCTTTGGATGTCCGCACCTCTCAATGCCACTACCGCATGTATGCGTGTTACTGAAGATTTTGATTTTGAAGGTCTCCTGCTGCCCAACCCTCGATCCATGCAGTCGCTATGGACAACTTTCATTGATGCATTTGATAATAACTCTTAATTTATTGTTCTTGATGAATTGATAATCTTGTTATGGATGATTGAATAATTTCTTAATGCCTCCTTAAAATGAGTTGCATTTGTAAATATCTGGCCAATGTCTGTTATTGCATTCTCCCATGATCTAGCTAAATGAAGGTCGGATGTAGATGGAGAACCTTGGGATGAAGCTGTGACCGTGAGAGCCATACTCTCGATGTCTTGTAAACCAATTATGCTGTCAAAATAATAAATAATTATATGAACTTCGAATGAATCAATTAATAATAAAATAATTTAAAAAAATTATCCCAAATCAATTAGACGAGTAGATTTTGATCCATTATTAAGGTTGGTCTCGACATTGATCTCTATTGATAGAGACTTCAGCGTAATATGAAAATCAAGCATGCGTTGAACATCCTCATCATTATTGAGTTTAAACATAGACTTTTTTTGGGTAGAAAGCTAATATTTCAGTATCAAAATGTCTTTATCTATACCCCATCTACGCATATCCTATCTGCAATTTCATCCAACGTGCACTCTCGGTTCACCCTCAATATGTTCCCTTATCCATATTTTGCCACCATCATGTGATAATCCATCTACAATTACTTGCTTTATGAGTAATGTGTAGTATAACATATTGATAAAGAGAATATGAAATAGATATCAACAATCCATCTATATATCAAGCTATTAAATAACATAATAAATAAATACTTAAGAATATATTTAACTATTTACTTATACAATAAATGAATAACACTATAAATAAAACAATGGAGACTATTTCTTTTTTTTGTAGGGGGGTTTAAAGATGAGTGGCAGTATTTTGGGACCCATAAAATAGAGATAAAGATGGATCAGCTGAGATCGTGCCACACCAAGCTTAGGATCGGTGTTAGTTCGAGGAATAAGGGAGAAGAAAGAGCAGTTATCGTCGGCTCGAATCCAAGAGGCTTAAGAACAAGGGAGACATCGGAGAAAAAAGAAGAAAAATAAGAAAGGGAAGAGAGAGGGAAAAGGGAGCGTGTATGGAAATATTATTATCTTTGGCTGCTGGTATAGATGGAGGGAAAAGAAGGGCGGTAGTGGCGTGGGATTGGAGATGTGGGTTAAGAAAGGGTCCCGATAGAGGTAGTTAAAAGAGGGACGGTATTTGTAAATAAACCAAATCCTCTTATAAGTTTCTGCAGGATTAATCTTTCCCTCCAAAATCATTCAAGGACAATTCTATCATTTTGGTGGACTTAAACAGCAGCAGATGGCTTGAGTGGACAGCAGGAACCTAAAAGTAGCTCCTTAAGTAGTTCAAGGAGGTTTTATTCCACCTGAGAGGTCCAGGAATTTAAAGTAAGTTCAGGTCAATCTAAGGGCCTATAGATAATTTTTTCAAAAGTTTTATATACGAGAGGTAGGAAGAATTATGAAGCAAAAAGAAAAGGGGAAACAACAAAAGCGAATGAAAATTCTAAAAAATCTCATGAATTCTTTCATCCATCAAAACCCAAGAGTGAATTTGTTTTAGTGGTTTGCCGTGGTTTTCTTGTTGACTGAGCATGCTCATGGGATGTTCTTGGTTACCTGAAGTTGTACTCTAGAGTGGCAAGCTAGATACTTTCTTTCTTTTTGTAGGATCTACTAATCCAAAACTTCTTTTCCCTCTACCATCTTCATTCATCACACCTTTGTAGAAATATACAAATGATGTTCATTTCCATTGTGCTTATTTTTAATCTCATTTACCAACCTCAGATGACCATGCACTTTAGTCCAACAACAAATACATATCAGCCTCTCTCCTTCTCGATTTTTGCTCTCCCACATAACGAGAACATGTGCTCCAATTTTCTCCTAGCTAGAGAATCTGAATGGATCGAACCACTTTAAAAGTTTGAATGGTGAAGTCCCGTGAACCTTAAATCCCAATAACTAACCTAACAATCTCTTCCATCACAACCTACTCAATATTTCTTCTTTCCTCCCATTTATTGCCCCTTTGAAAGAAGCTGGACCAAAAGTCATAGACACAAAAAGAGCAGTATGGAATCAGGAGACTCCAAACCAGTGAAGAAGAAGGAAGGTTGCATTCCTCCTGGGCAAATCTACTTCATCCATCCATAAAATGTAGTATACACGCTGTTAGTATTCAGCAGCACCGTCTTGGTGTTCCTTAGCATGGCGGCCATCTGGGTTTGGTCCGATCGGG
Organism: Elaeis oleifera; assembly: GCA_000441515.1. NCBI lineage: Eukaryota > Viridiplantae > Streptophyta > Magnoliopsida > Arecales > Arecaceae > Elaeis > Elaeis oleifera. Next base: position 72,614 of record KE505642.1, read on the forward strand.
GACACAGGAATAAAGCCTACTCGTGGATGGTCTCTTACTCCATAGCCGTGTTGTCACTCATTGTTCTTTTTGGAGCCTTTGTCTTGTGAGAGCGGTTGTCTACTTTCTCCCCATCGTGCACAGGTCCTGGTCACACCAGAGATCACTGTATTCATGGATTAGTGAGCCATTTGATGAAGGTTTCAACAGCACATGATCTCCTTTGATTTAATTATAGGATAGTCTTAGTTTGTTTATTTTTCTCTCTTCTTTTGGTGTTTAAGCTAGTAAGTTGTATGAGGGTATGTGTAATAAAAGGATATTTATGTGATTTATTAATAATTGTATTGAACATAACCTTATATTTAGATAGACAGATTAGGTTGCACGTAGAAAGAATAATGCATGTTTAGTCATTTGGCAAAAATTATATGTACCTTCATTGAGTCCGAATCCCCAGCACTACACATGTTCGGATGGCTCCCATATCTTGGAAATAGAGAGCTCTCACTTATCATGAAAATAGAGAGCATCATGCATGGGTGTGCCAAAAATATGAGGTGGAGACACTACGTGAGAATGTTTGTTCATGGCAGTCATTCAAGCAAAAAACCCACAAAAAAAAATAAAGCAAAACCTAACACTACTTATTACTCGATAGCCAAATAAAAAAGAGAAAGAAAAAGAAAAAAAAACAACTCATAATGAATATCTAATAGCCCTTGGACAATCAACAACCAAACGAGATCCATGAATAATAGGATAGAAAATGGGAGGTAGCCCTTATTGATATAATTTAGCACTGACTCAAATCATATACACCTTCATTGACTCTAAATATTTTGTACTGCATTGAAGGATAACTGCCATATTGCTTATCTCGAATGGAGAGATTGTATGAGAGCCTTTGTTTCCAGATGAGTACCTTGTCTTTGTTTCTAGATGAGTAACATCATATTCATTCAAGCAAAAACATATACCTCAATAGATCTAGAATCTACTTTTCACATCTCACCTTCCCCTAAACAAATAAGAGAAAAAAAAATGAACACCACCTACCTCTTGATAGCCAAAAGCAAGAGAAAAAAAAGAGAGAAAAAGCACTGACTCTCAACAAATACCTAATAGAGCTCGGGTGATCAACAACCATGCAACTTCTATGAACAATGAGATAGAAAACTGAAGGATAGCCTTTTCTTAATATAGAATAGGAGATATAATTTAGCACTAGTCAATGACAGACCATTGCATAGCTGGTCTACTTGATAGATCAAGTCAAATTTGTCCTACCATCACCACAAGAAATAATGTAATAGCATTGGTATTTACGATGGCAAACAAGCCATTGTTAATAGTAATATTTATCGAGCACTTATTATGATAAAATTAAATGTATCCGTCGTTAAAAGAGTGAAGACTTATTAGCGATAGCTTTTAAGTTATTGCCATCACTAAAGATTTAATTTAAAATTAGTATTAGTGATGGCTTTAGCGATGCAAGTTAGCCGTTGCTAATATTCTATCCTAAAATCTCTCCTATCCCTGACCGCTTAATTTTATTCTCCACTACCTCTCCCTTCTTCTCCCACTTTCGGTCTCCCTTCTTTCCCCACCGCACCATTGGAGCCCCCATCCCCGTGCCCCAGCCCCGCATCGTCGTTCCTTCCTCGGATCCAACATCCCTGCATCAGATCAGCGGTCCCCAAGCCGGTGCCCTCCCCTTCTTCCTCGCCTCCCCTTCTTCCCTCGGCATTGCTAGAAACATGTCGGAGCCCCTATCCAGGTGCCCCGACCTCCCCCCTTCTTCCCCCACCACCATCTCCGTGCTGGATCGACCGTCCCATCCCCCCTTCTTCCCTCATCACCGCATCGGAATGTCACACCATCGAGGGAATTACATACATTGGTCTTTTGATTAATGTATATATTCTATGGCATCCGTATATTTATATATTTTTATATAGATAAAAAATTATATATATTGATTAATTAATTATTTAGTATGGATAGTTTGAAAAATATAATTAATTCTATAGGTCATTACAAGTAATAGAACAGTATGGTAAGGATATTAGACGTATGTTCTAGAATTTAATTGGACCGACATATATAATCTTTCTAAGAATATAATTTATAATCTTGACTTATTAATAAATAAATTTAAATTATTTATTTATTCATATTATGTAATGTGTCTATGAATGATCCAATGAATTAACAAGATGATGACGCATATTCTCAAGAATTAAAAATTTGAGATATGTGTCATTGGTAGTTAATTCATAAATTGCTCCTGACCATAAGATCATCATGGAAACGATGATCTATCCAGATGGGTGGATGTACGGATCGCTTCTTTATAAGTAGATGAGTCTCAAATCTATAGTATAGGGATACTGAGCGAGAGTGCAAGTATTTGTTAAGAAACAAGAGTGCTGACCGTGACCAACACGAGTAGTTACTTGGATATCTATCTTCTCATCGTGACATACTCGATGCTGCAGTAGTGTGAATAATTTTCGACTTGTGGTGCTTCGACTATTTATAATGAGATTGCTGCAATTTGACGACACCATAACTCGATCTCCTAGTCATATAGAGCTTTGAGGTGTATTTGGCTATAGTAAATTTATTGTAGGAATAAGATGTGCACCTATATGAGATTTATTGACCCTGATAGTTAGGGAGAAGTCCTATAAGGATCATGAAACTGAGTTCGAAAGTCTATGGCCATGGCAAGTGTAAATGATGGAAAGGAGTCTTCATGAAGATTCACTAAAAATTTAGATTGATTGAATCTTACATATAACAAAATCAAGTTGACGAATTATCCATAACCTTAGTTTTGTCGGGACTCATGATAAAGAACCGGACCATACAGTAACTACACCTAGAGGTTAATCTATTCAGTTCTACTGGAATACCACTATATACCACTAGGTGTCACTGGTGGATCGTAGGATCAATTGAGAATTATTTTGATAATCAATAATTCTCAAGTTGGCTGAATTGGAAGGGGTTCTAATCCATTAAAAGAAGTTTTAATGATATTGTTGATGGAGATCACAATATATCCTACTACCAGATAGCAACAAGAGATTTGATCTGAGATCGTACAATTGGGCTCATGTGGTTCCAATTGATTTAGATTTGAGATATCCTATTGGGTTTAAAAAACCATGCTAGCACATAGTAAATTTAAAATCCTCTTTAGACTTGAATCCTTATAAGATGAAGATTGGACTAAATTAATTGCAAGTAATTTGGGCAGCCAAGAGTTGATTTTTCATCATCAATTAAGTTAGAAAAAATTAGATTTGAACCCAAATAGATAGGGTCCATGGGGCACCAACTGTTGGTGCCCCCTAGTCCTACTGCGACAAGGAATAGGAAGAAGAGGATGGGGCGCACGCCTCATCAGGATTTAGTATCAAAGAGAACAAGTGGAGGTACCCCAAGAGTCCTAATTAAAGTTGATTTTGGGTTCCTTATGAGATGATCTGATTTGATCAATTTCTAAATAAAGTAGGACTCTATTTTGCCTATAAAAAGACCTTGAGATGAGATCTCTTAGCCCTAAGCAATCCAAGTCAAGCCTCCATGCCTCCCCCCTTTCTCTTGAGCTCTCCACATCATCTCCCTCTCCTCTCTTCATCACGCCCAAGAGTTGGGCATCCTTGATCTCCATGCTCAAGGGTTGGGCACCTTATCCTTTCTACGTGCAAGGTGCGAAGTGCTGATTTGAGAGGAGTTCTCTCATCTTCTTCTTCCTCCTTTGAAGATTGCTTGCTGATTTTTGATGAAGAAATAAAGAGGAGCTTTTCTAGATCTATTTTGTGGATACTTATATAGACCGAATGTTTGTGTGGCTCAAAAAGAAATCAGAAAGAGATATCTACAATCATCAACTGTGTTGTATATCTACCCGTGCAAAGGTGAAGATGAGATCTTCATGCTTATATTTTATAATTTATTTGTTACTTATAGATCTTAAAAACATAATAGGGATGATTTCATGAGATGAGATCTAGAAGATACATGTTATATTAAACCATTTTTACTGTGTATATAAAAATTTTGTTGTTCTAGCATGCATACTGCCCTAAATTTTCTTTAACTAGTATCAGAGCACAGATTGCATGATCATATTCATAGATCTGTAATTCAGATGAGATCTGAATTATTTTCTTATGATTAGATCTCTATTTTAGATTGGATTTAAAAATTCATGTTTATCAATTATATATGAAATTTAAATAAGATCTGAATTTTATGTTTTCAAATAAGCATGATTGTTAGATTAGATCTAATTTTTTATTTTATTTAAATCTGATTTTTTGTGCTATGATCTAAAATTTAGATGAGATCTAAAATATTAGATCAAAAATTTTAATGCAAAATCAAAAAATATAATTGATAAATATGAGGTTAATCAAGGATTATCCTAAAATAAGGTTGCTCGGGCATAAAAGTTATTTATGCTGAAAGATTATCCTACGATGATAAGAGATGAAACCCTAATCACACATTTAAAATTTAGATTGGATCTAAGATTTTAGATTAGAGATCTAATTGATAAGTAATTGGATTAGTCTATGTTCATCTTGACACAAGGTTGCCCTAGCATAAAGTTGCTTATGCTAAAAAATTATCGTAGGATGATAAGTGATCAAACCCTTTAATCATAAGTCATCTTTTGAGAAAGTAAAGACTTAATTAGATTATGAGATAGTCGTAATGTGGTTTATTGATACGTATAGTGATTACATTGAATCACTATGACCCTTGGTGTAGGGTTGTATTATGAATTCACTTAGATGGTTGCAACAGGTCAATTAGTAGTGAGGAACCAAAAGCCGTAGCCAATTTGTAAGAGATTAACCTATTGGTGTCTAAGGCAAGTACTTTGAAAAGTAGTTACTTAATTAGGACCGTTACACCAATAGTGGAAAGCCTCTCATCGATCTTCACTTATCTAACCATTTGGTTGACCAATTCTGATTTGGGGTGCTTAAGGTTGAGTTCACCAAAATTGCATTGCACCATGAGTCTGATTTTGATGAGTTAAGATGAGATCTCACTAGTAGTCCAACCAATTATGGATTTATAGGCGATGTAAATAAATAATTAAGTCTAAAGAAGACCTAAATTAAAATCTCTTCATAAAATATTAAGTCGAGTAGTCTTCCACCATTGTAGATGTGCGGATCCTTTCGGATGTTGATTGCTCTCGACTGGATACAGTGGTTCAGTTGCATCAAGAAAGACGCAACCACTTTATTAGCATAAGATGCTGTAAGGTGAAGATAGGGTTGGGCCCAATAACTGTCAGATGAAGATCTCAATGACGGCTTCACTACATAAGAATGATGGGTCTAACTTAACTAAGGAATGAGGTCAATAACTGTCAGGTGAGACTTTAGAAATTAGAGATCAGTGATCACTGTAACTTGCTTGAGAAATATTGGATAAAAATTATCCACTCATTGATTGACATATCATCAATAACTGTTAGATAAGGTGGTATGCCAATTGGTGGGACTACAATACCCATTTGAAACCCTAATCGCAGAGATTTCTATTTCTCCACTTGAGGAGTGTGGAAGATCCGAGAAATAGTGGAGTCAGTATATTTTAAATAAAATCCTAAAATAAACTAAAAGTCAATTATAAAATTTAACTAGAATCTTCTTCTCTCTGTAGAAAATGTTTACTTTAAACCTTCTAACCCGAATCTTAGAAATAACTGATTGACTAGATCTAATTATAAGGATTGGCTCAAAAACTTAAAGATTATCTTGAGTTCAGAAAAGTTGAGCTATGTTCTTGACAAAGACCTTCATGCACCACCAGCCCGTCCGACCCCTAATCAAAAGGCTACCTATGAGAAGTGGTTGGATGACGATAATAAAGCACGATGCTACATGCTGGCTTCCATGTCCAATGAGCTCCAACATCAGCATGGGGATATGAAAACTGTTAGAAGTATGTTAGCCCACCTATAAGAGTTATACTATGAGCAGAGTGGCGTAGCTCGCTATGAAGTGTCCAAGAGAATTTTCAAGATAAAAATGCGTGATAGGTAGTCAATCCATGAGTATTACTTGACAATGATCAAGAGCTTTGAGGAGCTTGAGAAGCTCAAGATGTCCATAGACAAAGAGTTGCAAATTGATTTGATCCTGCAATCTCTTACTGATTTATATGTGTAGTTTATTGTAAACTATCATATGAATAAAATCAAATGCACCAACACTGAATTGCTCAACATGTTGGTAACTATAGAAGGCACCTTGAAGAGTTCAAGGGGCACTGTTCTAGCTGTGGAGCGAACGTCTTCTTCCAAGAGAAAGTCTACTATGAAGAAAATAAGTCTATGAAGAAGTAGAAGGTAGAGAACAGACCAAGAAAGAGGTTCCCAAGAAGAAGGCCGTAGAGAGAGAAAATTGTTTCTACTGCAAAAAGGATGGCTATTCGAAGAGAAACTGTTCTAACTACCTGACAGGCCTGAAGAGCAAGAAGGATGGCACACCTTCTGAAGATATATCTGATCTACTTATTATCGAAACTAACCTTGTGATTTTTTCTACATCCAATTAGGTGATAGACTCTAGATCTAATATTTATCTGTGTACTTCTATGTAGGGTCTTGAGGATAGTAGAAGGCTGAGGATGGTAAGATGACCTTATGAGTCAAAAACGGGGCAAGAGTTGCTGTTGTAGCTGTGGGGACATATCCTTTGCGACTACCATTAGGATTTAGTTTAATTCTTAGAGACTGTTATTTTATACTTACGGTTAGTAGAAATTTGATTTCTGTGTCTTATTTAGCACAAGATAACTATGTAATTAGTTTTCATAAGGACTACTGTACCATTTATTTTGAAAATAAATGATTGAAAGTGGTTTCTTAATTAACAGTCTCTATCAGTTACATGTTGATATTTTTGTGAATATAATCGAGTAAGATATGAATGCCATAGGAACTAAATGACATAGAGTTAATATTAACCTCAAATATATGTAGCATCTTACGCTAGGTCATATAGAAGAAGAAAAGATTAACAAATTAGAGAAAGATGGGCTATTGGGCTCATTGACCTCTAGGTCTTATCCGATCTGTAAGTCCTGCCTTCAAGAAAGATGATCAAGCTATCCTTTGTGAGATAAGGAGAAAAGACCACTGAGATATGTGTCCTGGTATACATTGACATGTGTGGCCCATTTGATGTAGCGGTCAGAGGAGGTTATCATTACTTCTTCACCTTTATCGATGATTACTCACGATATGGGTATATGTATCTCATGAGACACAAGTCTGAAGTCTTTGAAAGATTCAAAAAATTTAGAAATAAAGTAGAAAATCGACTAAAAATTTTTAAGGTTCATCGATCAGATCGAAGAGATGAATACCTCAATGGAGAATTTTTTAATTATCTCAAAGAATACGGCATAATCTCACAATGGACTCCATCTAGAACGTCTCAACTCAATGAAATTTCAGGATGGAGAAATCGAATTTTATTAGATATAGTTCGATCCATGATGAGCTTCATGGACCTTCTTACATTTCTTTAGAGACGTAGTCTATTAACAGTGAATTATGTGTTGAATAGGATTCCTTCTAAAACTATTTCTACCACATCGTATGAGACATATGGCATGGTAAGAAATCAAATATGGATTATTTCAGAATTTGGGATTGTCCGGCCCATGTCAAGAGATAACAGGTGGATAAGTTAGAAATCAGGTCTTTTAAGGCTTATTTCATCGGATATCCTAAGAAGCCTTTAAGGTATTATTTCTATCTTCTAGAGGACCACAATGTGATTGTGAGGTGGCATGCCGTCCTTCTTGAAAAATAGTTTATTCAAGATGGAGGCATAAGAAAATAAATTGAGCTCGAACAGAAAATTTTTAAAAAGCAATGAGTTTCAGAATCCGAAGAACCTATTCATATTGAGCTAATATGCGCATCTCCTCCTCCACCTTGTAGATCTAATAGGATTTCTCATCCTTCTGATAGATACATGGGTATCATAACAGAGAATATAAAGAAAATGTTCCTCATAAGAAATGGGGTTTATGTTGATGACCTTAAGACCTATGATGAGGCAATATCGAATATCGACTCTGAGAAATGGTTAAAGATAATGAAGTCGGAGATTGACTCAATACACTCATATCAGGTCTGGACCTTATTGGATCAATCAAAAGGTATTGTACCTATCGGGTGTAAATAGATGTACAAGAAGAAGATAGGTTCGGATGGAAAGGTAGAGATCTTTAAGACAAAGCTCGTAGCAAAAGATTGTAGTCAATGCAAGGGCATTGATTATCAGAATATCTTTTCACCAATGGCCATACTAAAATTTATTCAAATATTGCTTGCCGTTACAGCATACCACGATTATGAGATATGACAGATGGATGTGAAAATTACTTTCTGAATGGATATCTTGAGAGAGATATCTATATAGAGCAACTTTTGGGTTTCACCTTCGATGATGGAGATCATAAAGTCTGCAAACTGCATAGATTCATTTATAAACTTAAGCAAGCATTTCAGAGTTGGAACACTCGTTTTAATGATATCATCAAATCTTTTGATTTCATCAAGAATGAGGAAGAACTGTGTGTTCTAAAAGGTCAATAGGAGTGCTGTTACTTTTCTCGTACTGTATGTAGATGATATACTCTTGATTAAAAATGATATTCCCATGCTGACATCAGTCAAGTTATAGTTGTCTAAGCAATTCTCCATGAAGGACTTTAGGGAAGCATCCTTTATTTTGGAGATTAAGGTCTATAGAGAGATGTAAAAGAATGTTAGGACTTTCACAGAGGATGTACGTAGAGAAAGTGCTGAAGAAGTTCGGTATGAAAAACTCCAAGAGAGGACTTGTGCCCTTTAGGCATAGAATTCATCTCTCTAAGAAAATATATCCCAACACACTGAAAGAGATAGAACGCATGAGCAAGATTCTTTATGCTTTGGCCATAGGAAGCCTCATGTACGCCATGCTATGAATACGATCTGATATAGCTCATGCTATGAGTGTTATGAGCAGATATTAGTCGAATCCAGGTGAAGAGCATTAGACATCTGTGAAATATTTTCTTAAGTACCTGAGAAGAACTAAGGATATGTTCCTGATCTTTGGAGATAAAAATTTGAGGGTGTAGGGATATACTGATTCAGACTTCATGTCTGACATTGATGATTGAAAGCCGACATCAGGCAGTGTATTCTTATGCAATGGTAATGCTGTGAGCTGGAAGAGTTTGAAGCAGCCTATCATAGCGGATTCCACCATGGAAGTAGAATATATTGCCATATTGGAAGCTATAAAGCAGGCATTCTGGTTCAAGAAGCTTGTTGCGAAATTGGGTGTGATGCTATCAGATGCCATTCCCCTCTACTACGACAATAACGGTGCCATAGTGCTTGCTAAAAATTGAGATCTCATCAGAAGTCTAAACACATCGAGTGATGATTCCACTTGATCCGTGATTATCTCAAGAAGAAATATATCGAGATACAGAGAGTAGACACCACGAACAACATGGCTGACCCACTGACGAGCAGTTGAGCCAATAAAAAATAAATCCATCTTAAGAAGATGGGACTTAGATTTATGACCAATTGATTTTAATGCAAGTGAGAGATTGTTAGATGTAGCCTTAGAAGCCAATTAGACCGACACATTTAATCTTTTTAAGGGCATAATTTGTAATCTTGACTTATTAATGAAATAAAATTTAGATTATTTATCCATTTATATTGTATAATGTGTCTATGAATCATCCAATGAATTAACAAGATGATGATATATATTTTCAAAAGTTAAAAATTTGAAGTATATGTCATTGGTAGTTAATTCATAAACTACTCCCGATCATAGGATTATCATGGAGACGGTGATCGATCCAGATAGGTTGGTGTACGGATCACTTCTTTATGGGTAGATGAGTCTCGAATCTACAGCATGGGGACACTGAGCGAGAGTGCAGGTGCTTGTTAGGAATAAGGATGCTGAGCGTGACCAACACGAGTAGTCATTTGGATATCTACCTTCTCATTATGATACACTCGATGCTACAGCAGTATAAATAGTTCTTCGACCTGTGGTACCTCGACTATTTATAATGAGATTGCTATAGTTTGACTACACTATAACTCGATCTTCTAAGCATATAGAGCTTTGAGGTGTATGTTGGCTGCAGTAGGTTTATTGTAGGAATAGGGTATGCATCTATATGGGATCTATTGATCCTGGTAGTTAGGAAGAAGTCCTATAAGGATCATAAAATTGAGTTCGAAAGTCCATGGCCATGATAAGTGTGAATGATGGAAAAGAGTTTTCATGAAGATTCACTAAGAACTCAGATTGATTAAATCTTACATATCACAAGATTATATTGACGAGTTACCTATGACCTTAGTTTTGTCAGGACTCACGATAAAGAATCGGACCATAGGGCAACTACATCTAAAGGTTCATCTATTCAGTTTTGCTGGATTGCCACTACATACTGTTAGGTGTCACTGATGGATCGTACGTAGGACCAATTGAGAATTAGTTTGATGATCAATAATTTTCGAATTGATTGAATTAAAAAGATTCTAATTCATTGAAATTTTTTTAATGATATTATTAATGGAGATCACAATATATTCTACTACTAGATAGAATTGAACCTATAGAATCACATAACAAGAGATTTGATCTGGGATCGTACAATTAGGCTCATGTGGTTCCAATTGGTTTAGATTTGAGAAATCCTATTAGGTTTAGAAAATCATACTAGCACATGATGAACCCAAATCTTCTTTAGACTTGAATCCCTATGAGATGAAAATTGGATCAAGTCAATTACAAACAATATGGATAGCCAAGAGTTGGTTTTTCATCATTAATTAAGTTGGAAGAAATTAGATTTGAATCCAATTGGATGGGATCCATGGGGTGCTAACTGTTGGCACCCCCTAGTCCTACTGCGACCAGGAATAGGAAGAGAGCAAGTGGAGGCACCCTAAGAGTCCTAATTAAAGTTGGTTTTCGGTTCCTTATGAGATAACGATATGATTTAATCAATTTCTAAACCAAGTAGAACTCTATTTTGCCTATAAAAGGATCTTGAGATGAGATCTCTTAGCCTTAAGCAATCCAAGCCAAGCCTCTCCCTCTCCTCTCTTCATCACACCCAAGAGTTAGGCATCCTTGATCTCCATGCTCAAGGGTTGGGCGCCTTCTTCCTTCTATGTGTAAGGTGCGAAGTGCTGATTTGAGAGGAGTTCTCTCATCTTTTCTTCCTCCTTTGAAGATTGTTTACTGATTCTTGATGAAGAATAAGAAAAGCTTTCTTAGATCTATCCCGTGGATACCTATAGAGGTCGGACGCTTATGTAGCTCAAAAATGAATCATAAAGAGAAATCCATGATCATCAAATTACGGTGTATATCTACCCACGCAAAGGTGAAGATGAGATCTTCATGCTTATATTTTATAAATTTTTTGCTGTATATAGATCTTAAGAACATGATAGAGATGATCTCATGAGATGAGATCTAGAAGATGTATGTTAGATTAAATTATTTCTGCTGCGTATATAAAAATTTTGTTGTTCTAGCATATATGCCACCTTAGATTTTTCTTCAACTAAAGGCTCAAGAAAACTTTCAGATAGTATTTTTTTTTAGTTCTTCTTACACATCTTATGTCATGCGGGGAGAACTAAGAGGAGATGCTGTCGAAATTTTTTTCGGCCCCTATTGTATATCGTTTGATTACTGTACTTGATCTATAAAATTAATATAATTTTTGAATAGGATAGGACCTTCTATATCTATTAGTTGATGGTAGAATGTAATTATTATATAAGCCAGACATGAGATGATGCATATATCAAGGAGGTCGTGTAGAGGCTTTTTTGTTAGCGACTTGAAAGCTTCCGGGATGCTGTCCGCGACACGGTTGTTGAGATTCTTCAAGATCCACATTTACACAATCAACTGAGCTCGTTGTCACAACCATCATCGAAGATAAGTCAAGCTGTATTAATAAATTTTTTTATTTATTTTAAATTTTTATATTTAGAAGCTTCACATAGTTAGGCTTGAGTCGGAGGAAGAAGATCTAGGGGTCAAAATCAATCTATCCATCTGATGGATGGGATGAGGTGTAGATATATCTGTATCATTGAACAAAATGTGTAGGAACAATCCATTCGAGAATCGAAGGAGTATATCGAAATATACCCTTCGTACCAGTTTAGACTTAAGATAGAAAGAAGGGATATCCAGGGGGTCAAAATTCAATCTAACCATTCGATGGATGGACTGAGGTGTCTATAGCTCCGTATCATCGAATAAAATATGTATAAATAATTCATTCAAGAATTAGAAGAGTATATCGAAATATATTCCTCCATACTAGTTGAAGCTTCAAGTGGGAGAGAGAAAGTACTCAGGAAGTCAAAATTCAACTTAACCATCCGATAGAGTACTGGCTGGAGGTGTTATAGCTCCGTATTATCGAATGAAATATATAAAAATAATCTGTTTGAGAATCGAAGTAATATATCAAAATATATCTCTCTGTAAAGATTTAGACTTGAGGCGCATCAGTTAATTTTGTTTACAGTTTCAATTAATTTAGTTTTAAAGTTATTAATAATATTTTATTTTCTTTACTATAGGATATTAGAATATCTGGCTCTTATCCACTTATTGATACAGAGGACGTATAAGAGCAGGAGGAGAAGGAGGATCTCTATTGATTTTTTTTAGTTTGATATAATATATTTGATATTTGACCAGTGTTATTTGTATAATTTAATTTGATGTAATATATAATATTAGTTATTTATTTATGATGGTGATAGTTAATTGTCAGTTGTTATAATGTTCGTAAATATATGTTGCTTGTTAATTTAATTATAACAAATTTTAGTAAATATAATTACTTATTAATTAAATTATAACAGATCTTAATAAATATAATTGCTAAACTTTTTTTAACTTATTATTAGCGATGGTTGTTGCGACGACAAAGCCGTCACTGAACAAGACTAGTAGCAATAGATTATTAGAGATAGAGGAAACCGTCACTAATATTTTTTTAATTTAAATTCAAAAAAATACTACAAGCGATGGAAAACTGTCGCTAATTACCATCACTACTATTAGTTATTAGTGACGATATTTTTGCCATCACTAATATATACCTTCAGCATTGAGCTTCTTTCAGATGGCTTTTTAGTGACAGCTTGTGTCACTAATACTATTAGTGACAGCTTGTGTCACTAATACTATTAGTGATAGCTTGTCTATTATTAGCAATGGCATATGGCTATCGCTAATAATCAATTTTTTTATAGTACATGCATGTCCACTTTGAATCTAAACTTTTGCTTCTAAATAAATATTAATCATAAAGTAAAGCTTTGTTGAGTCTAGTGAAGCACCATCAGATGCAAATGAGCAGTGAGGTCCAATTTTATCAAATCCACATCCAATACAACTTGAGCTTGAATCTTAATTTGAGATGGCCATTTTGGTGGTAATTAAATAAAGTAAGATCTTGGATTAATTGGTTTAGGATAGAAACTTAAGAATTTATGAAAATAATTGAGATATTCTAAAATCTTAATTATTTTGAGACATTTGTTTCATTCTGATAAAAAGAATCAATAAAAAATGGAAGCGATATGTTAATTTTGGATCCATTGATACCTCTAACCTACACAAAACAGATTAAAACCTCAATTTATCCTGACTGAAAGAAAGTTATTAGAAATAGGAAAAGAACCAATATTCTTAGATCCCAACCAATAAATGAGGAATCAAGATCTTGGGATCTTGATAAAATATAATAAAATCAATATTGGTGAGGACATTAGTAAGTTAGTTTAAATGCTACAAAATAGATAATATCAAATTGAAAATAAATTGACAAGAAATCTCTACAAATATTTCCATACTATTGGTCAAAAATATTAAAATATCAAGTTTATATTGATCGAGATAATAAGGACTAATATACTAGCTATATTATATTGGGAGGGTCCAATATGAATACAAACCAATATCAATTTGCTCCTGCTTTCAAAGTAGGGTTTATTTTGAGTTCTGGAAATGATGTTAGATGATGACTACTGCATGGTCAACCTATTGATCTACCATCTACGGCAAGCAATCCAACATGAAAGCCACCCTTTGCTAAGATTTCGGAGTGGATCCTCAGTCTCTAGTTAGGACATGAGCTATAGGGGCCTAGTTTATCCATCATACAAGTCACTTGTCTTACACTAGCCATGGTTGGATGAGCCTCAGAGTGTACAAGCCTTGTCCATATATGATTATCTTGTAATTAGGATCCGACCATAAATGGATCGGATCAAATACGGATTGAGTTAAAAATATCAAATTTGAATCCGATTTATTTATTAAATAGATCAGATTTTCAAACATAAATTTAAAATAGATCATCTGACCCGATTCATTTAACTTGTTTGTTAACAAGTAACTTGTTTAACCGACCCGACCTAATCCATTTAATCTATTTACTAAATAAATAATCTATTTATCAAATCCAACATGATTCGACCTGTTTAACCTGTTTGTTTAAGAAAATTAATTGTTTACCAAACCCTATATCTCGAGCGGCCAATCCCTTTCAGCGACGGTCATTGGGGAAGAAAGCACTGGCCACCGAAAGAGAAAAATAGAAAAAATTCTAGATCTCAAGCGATCAAAGCACCAAGAGGCACAAGCCCCCTCAGCAATGGTCATTAAGGAGAAAAAGGAGAAAGAAAATGGTGTAGATCCGGGCTCCTTTAGCAATGGCTGAGTGCCAATGAATACGGTCATCTCCTCTCAAGGACCGATGACGAAGGAGGACCGAAGGAGAAATCGAAGGAAAAATCAAGAGAGGATTGGCTTTGTAGTTTGTCTGACCATCATTGGAAGGAAGTTGGAAGCATTGGCCACCAAAGGAGTGTAGGACTCTCGGCCGCCATTAGAAAATGGGTTGGAAGCTGGAAGCACTAACCACCGAAGGAGTCGAGGACTGAAGGAGAAAACCCAAAAACTATAAATCTAGAAGTCAGACCGAAGGAGGAAAGAGAGTAAAGAGCCTTTTATACTCGAGATGGGACTGAAGGGCGAAGAATCAATGACAGCGATCAATTGAAACCGTTTAATGCTTTGGCCTTTAAGCCATAATATTGCGAGTTTACGGATTACAACGTGATCCGACCCGATCTATCCCAATCTATTTATTAAATAGATTAAATGAGTCAGCTATTTGAAATATGATCCGATCTGATTATTAAATAGATTAAATGGATCAACCCATTTATGAATTGAACGTATTTAATTCAAATCCAAACCTATTTACAATAGATCAAATGCGGATCGGATTGATGGATCGGATCAATTTTTGCCACTCTTACATGTAATATAGAAACAATCGAAATTGGAGTACTCCTCGATTTAGGTCCTAGCGGAAGAAGATCTAAACTTTGCAAGATCTCGGCCAAGATGAAGACCTTGTGGTCTCCAATGTCTATTGCTACTTTGCAATTGCCAAGCTGATGGTTCAGACCCAAATTTGGATTAGGTAAGGCTTGAGTCCAAACTATCTAGTTCCTTGGCACCTCTCAATTAAGTCTAGGAGATACGTCACCCCCAGAAAAGGTTTGTTCAGTCCAAATGCCATGTTGCATGAGAACATGCTCTTCTTTTTAAGCCCCACTGCACTAGGCCAATTCCTTTGATATCAATAGATGATTTGGGTTGTACCTTTCAAGAATGATTGATTTTTTTAGCGCGACAACAACTGCTGGATCACGTATTATGCTCGATGCAGTGTTTGATGCCACAAAAAAAAGATCAATTATTTTTCAGCTGAAATGTAAAACGTGAGCCCATCAATAAATGATTGCCTCCTGGAAATCAGGGTGCCATCACTCCCACGAAAATTTTCTTTTCATGTTCTATTATTTGTATTAGAAAAGGTTAAAGAAAACTATATCCATTAGGAGCGACCCATCCTTTTATTACTATTAAATGTTCATTGAATGTCGGCCATCAATTTTGGATAATTCACTGACTATTCATCCAACTATTAAGGATAATACATAGCAAGGAATTATCGGGATGAGTTGGAAGGCTATAATTCCTGCTTCCCGGTTCATATGGTTTCCAAGAAAGTGACGCTTGATCGGTGGTTCCGTTTTGGATATTCGAGGAGTTATCGCAACGCGGTCGGTATTCACCATTCGTTGGGCCCAACGGATGCTCCGTAATTGTTCCAACTCGGAAAGGATATATGTTAATTGCAAACACTAAAATTGGCATTTTGAGTGGAATTACCGCCTCTGGTCAAGATACCGCCTGCGCTTTTCTTACCCATTCAATTTAGGCTGGTTCCTTTGGATACCGATTTGGATTCGATCCATCTATAATGCCGCAATTTATTATATGTCAAGTTATTACTAAAAGGACAACACTGAAGGCCTATTTGGATAATTTTATCTAATTCAACATGATTCACATGACCATATGGAGCAAAAAAATAGATATAAGCTGTACCAGATTTATATTCACGAGTTTAATAGGAATATTTTGGAGTGGATCAGCCAAAATTTCGTAAGAAGAAAAAAAAACTGAGAATGGATTTGGAAAGGTCTGCTCTGATATTCAGTACATAGGAATCCTAGTTCCAATCCCAAGGGTTCAACCCAAGAGTTGTTAATTAACATGTGAATAATGGGCAGAAAGGATTTAGCCCGTGCAAACAAAGAGACTTGTCCTATTCCCGATGGAGCCGGTCGGCAGCGAGTGATTACACCGAGGCATTTATGGGAACTCCACGGGGCGGAAATCCATCGGAATGAAATTCAAATTTTGGCAAGTCTAAATTCACGCGGAATGAAACCTTACTTAAATTCACGCGGATTTGTGAAAGAGAGGGAGGCCTCGGGGTTCCTTCTGGCGTCCACACGGAAGCAGCCAATCTACAAGGAACAGCACCAGAAGTACAAGAAACCCAGCAAAGGCCCCTCGACGGCAGCACGACCGCTCCATTCCATTCGGCCATTCCGCCCCCAGCACAAAGCCCAAAACACCTCTCTCTCCTACATTTGTCATCCACTACAAACCCCCGCCTCGCTGCCGGCATTCTCTCTTCCAGCCAAAAGACAAGCAAAAAAAAAAAAATCCCAGATTGAAACCTTGTCTTAAATTTGTTCACAATAATAACGTTAGCACTACTGGGAGTATTAGGAGTGCAAGAAGAACGACAGCATGGAGGAGGCGGAGTCGTCTCGGAATGAGTTGATGCAGCGCCTGAAATTATCCACCGGAACCTGTTCTTCTACTCTGCCGAACCTGTCCAATAGATTTGATCTCTCCAGCTTCAATTCTTCCTCCCAAGCCCGGGGCCGCACCGCCCGCTGCCACCGAGTCCCAGCTTCAGCCCGAGGCCAGCAAGCGCCCGGCATTCCGCCGGCCCACCCCACCCTCCCCCCGCCCTCCCCTACCCCCACGATCCCTCCTCCTCCGCCGCCGCCGCCGTCCCTCCCACTCCCGCTCCCTCTCCCAGCCGGCCTTCTTTAACCTCGACTCGTTCGCCTCTCTGAGCCCCCCGTCCTCCTCCGCCGACGCTCCCATGGAGGACCGTGTGACGGCCAGCTCCCCTACGCCCGCGGAAGCGCCGCTCGCCAGGTCGTCCTCCGGCCGGGCCTCTGGCGACGGGCTCCCGCCCGCAAGGCCCACCGGCGGTCGCAGAGCGACGTACCCTTCGGGTTCTTCCAGTCGAGCCTCCCCATCGCGGGAATTCCTCCGCTGGCGCCGCAGCGGGCGCAGGGTTTCCTCGAGCGGTCGTCGTCGGCGAGGGAGGGGTTCGGGCCTGGTCGGCAGCCGCCGCAGTTCGTGAAGCAGGAGAACGAGTGGGAACGGGTTGGGAATAGCAGAGCTGCGGGAATCGGAGGACGGAAGCCGGAAGGGGATTCAGGGGATGATCCGGTCAATGCTTACATGAATTTGGACAGCTTGGATGCTATGAATTCATTGGGGACCGAGGAGAAGCGCGAGGACTTGGATAGCAGGGCTAGCGGCACGAAGGCTGATAGTAGTGAGAATGAATCAGAGAGCAGCGTTAATGAGAGTGGTAGTAGCGTTCAGTTCCGGACACCTTCGACCGAGAAGAAGGAAGGGACTAAGAGGAGTTCTCCTGCAGATCCGTCTCCGATAAATTCACGCCACTGTAGGAGTATCTCGATGGATAGTTTCATGGGCGAGCTGCATTTTGGGGATGAGTCACCGAAGCTGCCACCTTCCCTGGGCAATCAGATGGGTCAGCATTCAAGGAGCGGCTCGATGGATGGGACAAGTAGCACGTTCAGCTTGGAGTTTGGGAATGGTGAATTTAGCGCTGCTGATATGAAGAAGATCATGGTGAATGAGAAGCTTGCGGAGATGGCGCTAACAGATCCCAAACGAGTCAAGAGGTGTGAATTTTGTGTTTGGTAATGGGGACATGAAATGGGTGTGGAGATTTGAGTGTAGCTAGATTTGTAACTACTAACAACTCGTGATCTTTGGATGCTAGAATTTTGGCCAACCGGCAGTCAGCTGCTCGTTCCAAAGAAGAAAGATGCAGTATATTGCTGAATTGGAGCACAAGGTGCAAACCTTGCAGACAGAAGCGACCACATTGTCAGCACAACTTACATTATTACAGGTTGATTGTCTACAAATTCTGAGTATTGAGAGCCTGTTGTATTTGTTTTCTTTGGTTTTGATTGCTTAGCTTTTTCCTTTCTTCTTGTATTTCTGATCGTCTTGCAGAGGGACTCCACTGGACTTACCAGCCAGAACAGTGAGTTGAAGTTCCGACTTCAGGCCATGGAGCAACAGGCACAGCTAAGAGATGGTAATGCACTTTACAACGGCATTAAGTTCATATTCTGATTTTTCTGTGTCAAAGAACAATTTAGTCAAGCCCATGGTGTACTGACTAACATTGTATAGCGTTTCAGTTACATCAACACCACTGCTTTATTGGTATAAAATCTTATGAAGGTAGTATGATACATTGCATCTATGGATCTATCCACTATACACAAATATAATCGAAAGGTTAACAAGTTATGTAATGTGCTGTCCGTCGAACTTCATCTCTTGAAAAAATTGCGCTATATCTCTAGCACATTCAATTTAAGATGAGATAAGAAATTGTAATGAAACTGAGAAGTCCAGTTCTTGGAAATAGGGCTGAGAATGGATCTGATATCAATATTATCCTAATCTGTATTTGTTTTACTTGAGGAATATGGATAGCAATATAGATATTAAGTGAATGCTAAAATTCATATCCATATTTGATAAAAATTAATACAAATACAAATAGAATGTTGAGAATACAGAGACAAATGCGGATTTCGGCTTGTTGAGCTTTATGAGCCACCGACTCAAAGATATGTTACAGAGAATTCAATTTAAATTAAAAGCATGTTAATGTTGTCAATTCTGTCCTTTTGAAGCTTAAGAGAGAGACAATTAAAAGCATGTTAATGTTGTCAATTATTCCTTTTGAAGCTTAAGAGAGAGACGAGAGTAAGCAAGATCGCAAATGGATATTCAGATATGAATTGATAACCATGTATTCATATACTTATGCTCTTTTTTTGATGGATATAAATCTGGATTTGGATATTAGGACACTGAAATTCATATCTATATTTGGATAAATTTGGATAGGGAAATGGATAACGACAGAGATTATCTGATTCATTTTCACCCTTACTAGGAAAGCAAGACTTAGTTTGTCAATTATTGTCAAATTTTATGTTACTATGGTCATACTTGTAAACAATTGAAAAGGCTCTAAGCCGAACACCATCGCAACTTTGAATGGTCTCGAGGGGCCTGATATATATATATATTATTCCTTTTTTTTTGGGGGGAGGGGGGTTTGCATTGGAGGGGTTTAAAACCAAACCAGGTCGAATCGGGAGGTTGGGAGGGGTTTTATTGTGGTGAACCGGGAGTAAGGGAGGGTTTTTTTGATCGAACCGACCCGACCTAGCTAAACCGTTCCGACTTGTCATCAGTTTGGTTCAGGTCTATTCGGCAAGCCATTGTAAGTACTAAGTACCATTGTCTTGCACATGCTGACTATGATGTGCTAATCTTGCTAGACTAGTCATGTGCCTGGCAAATTGTCGGACTCATGGAAAATTGGTCCTGTTTGGTGCAACCTGGACCAGCATAGACTGATACACATGAGTGTTAAACATGATATAGAATTGTTTAAATTGCCCTGATATTGCTGGTACATATCGCTTTGACCAACATGGCAAGATACTTTCATCTATGTCTAAATATAGGGAAGGTGATAGAGTTTGTTATATGGAAACATTCATATTAGCGAAACAAACTACAACTCAAAAAGTCATATTTGAAGTGCAATCCTATCAATCTTATCCTGTTAAGGGGGTATGTTTTTTTAGTTAATGATATAACTATGTCAAGCGACCGAGGCCTCTAATTTAAACAAAATTGCATAAATAAAAAACCCTACATACGATGATTCAACACTTCAAGTGTGCCTTGATTCGTCATAAAGAGTGAAATGGACCCCATCTCTAGATCTCTCTTCTTTTTTTTTTTAGTGGTTAAATTTTTGTTTCAAAAATGTGCTACACATTATGATACCGTATGATTTCTTCCTTTATAGATTGATGCACCTCGTAATCTAACTTTCTTATACATGTTATTGTCACTTTCTTTTCATAAATATCCTTATCATATGCTATGTAGATCGACCTTCATTATACTCCACCTTATGTTCATGTTGTTATTTGGTATGTCAACTTAATTTGTTTGTTTGTCTTTCTTGTTCTCCCAATGCTTTCTGGTTGCTTATTTTAGTTTGATGTTTCATAAAATTGTCTATGAAAATGTGGTGTTATTTTAGCCTTTTCTTCCTCTTTATCTGCGCTTTCAGATGAGTTTAGAACTTGTTCTCTTTATTATGAACATATTCTTGGACGTGTATTAACCATTCTATGAGAAAACCATCTCGATATCTCAGCTGCAGAATTGTCACCCCTGGGGGAACAAGACAACAACTATTACCTGCCTGAAGCTAAAATTCTATGTTTCTGCTGTTGTCCTGCCCTTTATAATGATAATGATTGTGTACATTTAAGGTTTCTCTTGAACTCCTCTGAAGCATTTTGCTTTGCCTTTTTCTCTCCAATTTTGCTCGGACAAATTTACCTTTCTGCCTTCTAATCAAGCTAAAACCAGTTTGCTATCTATTTTAAAAGATCAGCATTTGTTTTTTGGATAATCAGCAAGTTCACGCAGACAATTTTTTTTAAAAAAGGAAAGCATGACAATAGAAATCATGTATTCTGGGGAGTACAGAGACCTATATGGAGACTTTGAGAATATGACTCGGGCTCATAAATCAGAGTTCTGAACTGACTATTTGTCCTACCCTTTTTCTCTGTCCTGCAACTTAAATCTATCTATCTTCTTTATCATGATTAGTGCCTTTACTTCTTGCTCACTTCTGAGTTGCAAACCATAAATCAAGTGTCCGTTCAAGTCCAGTGCTCCAACTGATGCTGTGCTATCTGAAAATTTTTAATCAGTTATATGGATAATAATTGTATCAAAATATTTTGGCATTCTTGGCTTAGAATTTAGACTTTATCATGAAGATGATAGTTAAAGGGTGATGACATTAAGTGGAACTCATAATTTTTACCATATAGGCATTTTGCCCCTTGCAACTTAATTCTGGTCCATGTAAACCAAATCAAACCATGTAATTAATCTTCTCAGTCCCAACTTGCAAAGTAATTTAATGATCTTATTATACAGAATTGTAGCACATTTCATCGATAATACTGGGCAATCATTGTGTTATATTTCTTTATAGGAAGCTTAATAAAGAAGGAAAGAACTCAGGTAAAGGCTCCTTGGAAATTATATGAAAATTCTCGAATGCATTCTACTATAGGTGGAGAAAACAGAAAACTGTTGCTAATGGATCCTTAATAATTTCCAAGCATTTCTTATGCTTATCTTTTTATGTTTTCCAAATAGCAGTATGCTTATTACTCTTACCTATTTCATCACATATCACTTCAACACTGATTGACTAACTAAAGTGTCGATGATAATATTTACTCTGCACATGTCATGTTGGCTGACCCCTGGTCATGATAGGGTGCCTAAGCCACATCCTCATAGGATTGCATTCAGAAAAAATAAACTAATGTTAGGAGATTTGTTGCAGATATTGCCTCACCTCGTTTTTATATCCAAAATCTTTTTTTTCTGGGTAAGTTTCACTTTCTTTTATTTATATAGGAGAACAGTTAGATCTGATACCACATGCTTATTCCACCTTGAAACAAACAAGAAAGTCAATTCATGTTTCTTTGACAATATTCTTATGGGCCATTATTGTTTCTTGTAGTGTGTCATGTTTTTTTCTCAGTTTTCTGCAGATTGATGGTATAGTTCATTGAGTGCTAGATAACATATGTAAAAGAAAAGGCCATGAAACAAACACCTAGTGTTTTCACATGGTGAATGGCATTGAATTTTACCAACTTAGGGTGTTAGTATCTCCCTGTTGATGTTTTGAACTATCACAATGTTCTGCAGTATGTGGGAATGGATGCATGAATTTTGGATTGGCATGATATTAATCATCCCAACAGCTGTCATGTTGGCATGTAATTTGTAGTATTATCATTGCTGAGTATCACACTTGTACTCTTCGGTGTTCTACTGTGGGTTGTGTCATTTTTTTTTTCTGGCTATATTGTTAATGTTTTACTGCACAATTAAGATACCTTGAGCTAGAAACAGAAATATGTAAACATCTATGGCGTAATTCTTTGGTTCATGTTCATGGCAATCTGATTTCTTGTACGAGATAATTATAGTCTTTTTATGAGCACATGAAACACAAAGTGTATTTATAACCAAAAAAAAAGGTGAAGTATATCTTGAAAATAGCTTAACCATAATGTGCTTATCAGTATTCCCAACAAATTGAATAATTATATTTAAGCACTAAGAGTGTTATTACTACTATCTTGAAGGACTTGTTTAAGTTAGCCGGGAAATTGATGCATGCCATTTAATATCTTTCTGTAGAGGTAAATTTTTTTCCATCTCTTAATGCTTGCTGTCCTTCAATCCAAGCACACTCAATTTAGGTCACTATTTACGATTTTGCTTTTTATTATATGGTAGCTGGCTTAGACATTCTAAAATGTTCAACTTTATGTCTACATGCAATTGAATCTAACTACTTTCAACATTTGAGAAATGGTTTAATTCCTGAAATACATTTTTTTTCTATACTTGAAATTAGGTTGCACTGGCAAAAGCTAGAACTTAGCTCGATAACAAGCCTATCCATGTCCCGTCGTCTATTTGTGGGTTGAGCTTGAAAGATTCTTTTCTTCTCGTCGTATCAATTTTTGCTTCTGTTATATGGTCTCCGGTAAAATATTCTTCCAATCCTTTATAGCCATATTATTGTCTTAGGTTATTGTTTTTAGAGGGAGAGCCTTGGTGCAACAGTAAGGTTGCTCCATCATTACTTGGATGTCATGGGTTCAAAACACACAAACAACCTTTCTGCATGTAGGTGTAGAGCTATGTATATTTGACCCTCCAAGACCCAGCCATGGTGGGAGTCTCATGGATAGGGATGCCTCTTGTTTTGGTCTTAAGTCATCTCTTTTCTTTCTTTTTTGCATATTTAAAATCCTGGATTGACATCTGGTATTTCTGCATTGTCCATGTGTGATTTTAATATACACAAGAATGCACCATCTTGGCTTGTTCTCTATTTTCCAGCTTTCTGTAATATGCTTCTGACTTGGGTTCACCTAATTTTATATCATGGGCTGAACACTCTCATCTATGTTTATACCCGTGCTTGCTTTTGTGCAACTAATGTTGCTTCCAAATTTTACAGTGATGGTAGAATTAATGAACATCCATTAGAAGACTACTTGGAAACTATGCCTTACAGATGTAATCATGTTGATTTTGTTTCTTTGTATTTTTACTGTACAGTATGACTTAAGGTTCTGATTCATTGTTGATTGTATAGCATTTTGCCAGTTTGACTCCCTTCTATAGAATAGTTTTGTTTCTTTCTTTTTTTCCCTCTTCTAATTGTTAATGCTATATAAAGGATTTTCATATTGCATCTGATCGATATTTCTTGATTATATCTTTTGTTATGCAGCTCTGAATGAAGCACTGACTGCAGAGGTCCAGCGTCTGAAACTTGCTGCTGGAGAAATCACGGAAGCTTACCTTTCGAAAAGCTTGAATCAGCAAATGTCATTGAATCCTCAGTTGTTTCATCTGCAGCAACGGCAGTCACAGCAGCAGCGGCATCAGCAATCTACTCAGATTCCTCTCTTTCAGTTGCAGCCACAGCAGCAGCAGCATACTGATGCTGCTGCAAAACTTGAATAAAAAAAAAAATGAAGCACTGCATGAATACCATAGAAACAAATCAAAAGGGGCTGCGTTTGGTTCTGTTTTGTCATCTTAATTTCAGTCAACTGTCTGAAGTCAAACATCTCGATGTTTCTGGATGCATAGAGCATATATACCAGCAGGGTAGTAATTCTGTTTACTTATTCAAATATTATGACTTTTATGTGGTCCGTAGGTTATTTAATGGCAGAATTAATTGTTTGTAACTAAATGTTTATTCTTGATGTTGTTGGACAAAATAACTATGAGAGAAAAATGTTCTCTCATACATATATTGCAATTGGTAATATCATAGTACTTAGTCATGGAGCATTTAATTGTTTGCATGGTGGTTACATTTCTGCTGAATGTTAATGCTTTCAAGAACCTTGGTTTGAGGATCTATTCGGATATACATTTAGTCCTACATCGGCTGTATGCTGGATAGAGATTTTGAGTTTTTATAAAGGGACAAAGAACTCTAATAATATTTTTTGGTTAGCTTTTTTTGAGTGGGATTCTAGTTGTTATATTTGGAATAAAGAATTTAAATAATAATTTTTAACTAGTTTTTTTAGTGAGATTCTAGATTGTTATCCTTGGAAATTGGAATCTTGCTGGCTTCTTATCTTCAAAGTCATGGCACATGAGAGTATTCTTGGGATATGTATTTGGGTGAGATTTTGAATTATTCCAAATGGTATGAGATTGAATCTGGTGCATGGCTTATGTAGGGTAAGAGATATCAAAGCATAAGTTCGTTTAGGTTGATTATGAGCTGATCATAGTATTTATGATTGAATTTGGATCTTCGGGGGTGTCAAGATTTAAATAGAGAAAGTAAATGAGGAGAGTGAGGATTCATACAGACTTATGTTTAGTCCCGCATTAATTATGTGGTTGAATGGATCTTGAGTTTTATATAGGGTCAAAGAATTTCAATAATATCTTTAGTTAGTTTTTTTTAGTAAATTTTAATTATAATATTTGAAATAGGAAACTCCAATAGTATCGTTTCGTTAGTTTTTTAAAGTGAGGTTCTAGATTGTTATATTTAATTTTACTGGCTTTTTATCTGCAAAGTCATGGCATGTGATAGAATTCTTGGGATATGTATTTATGCTCTGCTGGCTAAAACATGTTGAAATCTGATTGATACCTAGTACCCAGAAACATTCCGCCAAGGGCCTCGAACTTGAGGCTTGTTGAGTTAGTTGACGATGGTTGCCTATGAGCTCACATCCAAGTACCCAGAAACATTCCGCCAAGGGCCTCGAACTTGAGGCTTGTTGAGCTAGTTGACGATGGTAGCCTATGAGCTCACATCCAATAATTTTACAGAGAAGAATAGGGGAGGTTCAGTCAGCAATCATGGGCCGTTTGTATATCTCATGATGGCCTGTGATTGGGCAGTCCCACCATATGTGCTGTCGCATGTATCACTTGGAGCTTACCTAATCACAAGCAGTTGTTCGGAAGATGGACGGGCTGTGATTGCACGTTCGAGTTCACCACTTCAACCCCGGTCTCTACGGATTCCTTACAGTAGCTGTGCAGCTAGTGTTTTGCAGGATACCATCTGTCTTGAACCCTCTGTGTTGTTAATTAAACAAGTTTAATTGCCGTAAGTTTAAAGAATCGATAACATAGTTCATTTTTATTATTTTTTGGCTTAAAGAATAATGTACAACCTGGGCTCAGATAACAACTTAAAATTCACACCCTTCAACAAAACAACTTAAAAATTCCCAAGCAGAAAACTAGTTTTCCACGCAGACCTGACCTACTCTTTATAGGATCGGGAGGTTTGGATTTAGACGCAGTCTGGTTTCGGGAGAAATTTTTTGTGCACTGCAGGTGGCGTAGAAAATCCAACATAGAATATACCATTTATCCGATTGATTGATTTACGTAGTCATCAATTTTTAACATACATTTAATGCTTGCAAATCGATTTTTTGTTAAAAATTGTACGACGAAAATACTTTTACTTTTGAAAAAAAATTATGATATCCTGTGGCATAATATAGCTTAAGATGTCATAATATGGTATCGGATATTATAATATAAAAAGATATTTCTGTCCAATCACTTTCCAACATGCATTTAATACTTACAGGACGGTTTTTTCGTTGGAAAGTTTTAAATGATAAAAATACCTCTATTCTTTAAAAAAAATTATGACATTCCATGCATAACGCAGGATGTCATAATATAGACATAGAATGCCATAATTTTTTAAAAGATAAAATATTTCGTTATACAAAATTTTTAACAAAAAAACCGACCTGCAAGTATTAAATGTGCGTTGAAAAATGGTGACTATATGGACCAATCGGATGAGATGGTATACTCCACATCGGATTTTCTATACCACCTGTAGTGTAGAAAATGGTGACTATATGGATCAATCGGATGAGGTGGTATACTCCATATCGGATTTTCTACACGTCGGATTTTCTACATCGCCCTCGGATTTTGCCCGGTTTCAATAGCTTTCGGGCCCGTATTGGATTGTATGAGTGCTTGGACCTGGGCTTCTTGCCTCCCCTTCTCTCTCGTTGTCTCTTCTTTCTTTTCCTTTCTTTTTCTACTTCATCTTTTTTGTGGCTCCGACTTGTACTTCATTTCATTTATCAATGAAAATTTTGTAATGGATTTCCATCATGTTTCTCAAATTATTTCCTCCTCCTCTTCTTATTTTTTTATTACGTTCGGTTCTTAGTAATTCACTCCTCTCAATGCTTTCTTTCTACTTTAAATAATTTCTGGACATCGTAGAAAGTCATGAAGCGTATAGATACGGTCAGAAGAGATTTTCTATAGCAAGTGACTGATGATTAATAGAATCCAATGCAGGTTAGTGTAATGGGAATAGATTTGCAAATCCAATAAAAATCAAAGAGGTTTAGGCATTGCAAACCTTTGAGATTTTATGGAGCTCTACTTCAGGAAATGGCTTCGAAGGATCCAAAAATCAAAGGCATCGCTGTGAACTAGCCTAATTACAGAGGTGTACTATAATGTCAAGCTTTTCCTTTGGCTTGCATATCACGGTCAAGATCAATGGATGGATATCAAGATGATAGGAACCCAACTTCTATCAATTGTATACTTAGTAGGAAAATAAAGAAAAGTAGAAGAATTGCTCAAGGAAGATCAAAATCTCCAAAGTTGGCAAATTTTATTAAGGGTGCATTTGGTTAGCGCCTAAATTTTTTTTAAATTTTAAAAGTAAAATTAAAAGTAGTGTTTGATAATAATTCAAAAAGTAAAAGTAAAAATCAAAAATCAAAATATTTACTTTACGTGGAAGTAATTATTTTATTTCTAAATTACTTTTGCTTCTTTTCGACTTATCCCGACCCCAAATATTTGTCGAACCTGATGACCCCATTGCTCCAGGAGGCCTCCACCCTCTCTAAAGAGCCACAGATGATCAAATTGCCTTTATCATTGCAGACCTCAAAATCGACGGCACTGGTGAGACGAACACCCTCGATGCTGACGTAAGTGACCTCGACAGCATCGCGATCGAGGCGGTTGCAGCGAAGGAGAAGGGAGGTGGGTTCCGAGTTGGGGATGCGGGCGCCATTGATCTCGAGGGTGGCGCCATCTCGCAGCGGAGGTGGGGAGGGTGAGGCAGTGGGGCACGATGTTGGTGGCGCAGGGGGTGATGCGGACATAGAATAGGCGGATCTCGAGCAAAGAAGAGAGGACCAGGCCGGCTGGGGGGTCGTTGGAGAGGAGACCGTGGAAGGAGGTGGCGGGGCTAGCAGTGCCCTGCTGGGTGGGGTGCGAACAGCGAGGGGAGGGAGATCGCCAGGGACCGCAGCTGGTCCTTCTTCTTCTCTTCAATAGGCGGCAACGGATCCATCATCGTCGTCCTATTGGGGACTAATTCAGCATCCGGCTGATGATGATTCTGCCATGGATTTCGAATTCCCCATTGTCGCTGCCCTTAGCTTCAATCAAGAATTAAGATCAGGGTGCTTAGGATCGGAGTAGGTGAGACAAGAGAGTGAGGAGGGCGTTTTCGAGAAAGCTGATACGAAGTGAGGGGTGACTTCACAACAGAAAGATAGCCCGTGCTCTAGTTATCAAACATATTTTTACTTTTTGTTTTATTCTATAGTAAAATAAAAAATAAAAATATTTTTAGAAAACAAAATTAAAATAAAAAAGTGTAACCAAATATATCATAAATAAAACCCAAACCCCTGGACTCAAGGTGCTCTCCTATTTATGGTATAATACAACATATCTAAGAAGAAAATAAGAGATTAATCCTAAAAATAGATGTATGGATGTCAAGATGATAGGAACCAAATTCCTATCAATAGTATTTTAATAAGAAAAATATAAGAAATATAGAAGAAGAATTGCTCAACTGTTACGAGGAAGATCAAAATCTCCCAAGTTGGCAAATTTTATTAAGTAAATGCTGAACCCCTAGGCTCAAGGTGCTTATCTATTTATAGTATAATATAGTATGTCTAAGAGGAAAAATAAGAAATTAATCCTAAAAATAGAAGGATGGATATCAAGATGATAGGAACCCAATTCCTATCAAAGTATTTTAGTAGAAAAGAATATAAGAAAATATAGAAAAAGAATTGCTCAATCATTACGAGGAAGAACAAAATCTATCTCTTAAGTTGACAAATTTTATTAAATAAATATCCAAACCCCTAGGCTCAAGGTACTCACCTATTTATAGTATAATATAGCATAGATCTAAGAAAAAATTAAGAAATTGATCCCCAAAATAGATGGATGGATATCAAGATGATAGGAACCCAATTCCTATCGAAGTATTTATAATAGAAAAAATATAAGAAAATGTAGAAGAAAAATTGCTCAATTATTACGAGGAAGATCAAAATCTCCCAAGCTGACAAATTTTATTAAATAAATACTTGAACCCTTAGGCTCAAGATGCTTACCTATTTATAGTATAATATAGCATATCTAAGAAGAAAATAAGAAATTAATCCTAAAAATAGATGGATGGATGTCAAGATGATAGGAACCAATTCATATCAACAGTATCTTTAACAAAAAAAATAATCAAAGAAATATAGAAGAAGAATTGCTCTACCATCATGAGAAGGATCAAAATCTTTCAAGCATGTAAATTTATTAATAAATACCTGAACCCCTAGGCTCAAGGTGCTCATCTATTTATAGTACATCTTAGAAGAAAAATAAGAAATTAATCCTAAAATAGATGGATGGATATCGAAACCATTCCTACCAATAATATTTTTAGCAGAAAAAAATCAAGGAAACTATAGAAGAAGAATGGCTTGCCTGTTACGGCGAGGATCAAAATCTCCAAAGTTGACAAATTTTATTAAATAATATCCGAACTCTTAGGCTTTAGATGCTGACCTACTTATGGTATAATATAGCATAACTTAGAAGAAAAATAAGCGACTAATCCTAAAAATACTAGGAGAACAAGAAAAGAAAATTAAGAGTAATTCTCTTGTCCTTTTCTCTTTTTCTGTGTCCTTCCTTCCTTGCTGTTAAAGCTTGTTTCCCGTCTCTGCTAGCTGGAAAAACAATTCCTGGGTCCTTTCCTTTTCCAGAGGTTGCTGTGAGAAGAACTATTGCTAAAACGAGGACATCATCAGTATCGTATGCACTCAATGATATTTCTGTATAAGCTTCTGTGTCACTCCCCCAACCATATTACATGGACTCAGGTATGGATGTCGAGTTCTGGCACGCGTCTTTCAGAATTATATATTACTGAATTATATCTAAGTTTTGTGTACATACTTATTTCTAAGTATTTAGTGCATGAACTTTCCCAAGTCCATGGTCATTGGAGTTGTTCCTCCACCTTTTGTTGTACAAATTTGCACTTGGACTATCCGTTTCATAGAAAACGTAGGAACTTATAGTAACACACTTGTTTGATGGGATACACTCCTTTTAATTGCCCCGTCTTAAAAAAAAAGAAAAAGAAAAAGAAAAAAGAAAAATGCTGTCTAAAGATACTAGCACATGGGGTATATCTATATAACTATTTGACCTTAACTCTTAGCACATGAAGTATACTTCCTCCATTTGCTCTCTCTCAAATATAAAAATTGTTTAGAGACTTGATATGCAGAGTGTATATCTGATGATTGATATTGCATTTAATGCCCTTTAAGAATGCCTATTGAAAGATATTCTCATGTAGTAACTATAATCTTTAACAGTCATATATAGACTTGAAGCATCACTTGCATTTGCACATGTCCAATATTAGTTTCCGCGTATTATGGTTATATAGATCACACATTATAAGCTCTATGTTACTTCCACATAATATGAAATGTCCTAAATGTAATCATATCTTTGTTGGGTCATTATGATGTTGTAGCAGTTACTTCATAATTCATATTCATTCTGATTCCTGCAATCTCCTTGCTAGGTTAGTGGCTGAAGAATAAGTCTGTATGCTCCTACGAGATGTTCGAAACCCTATTTGCTGAAATCTTTCTATGATCTGTGGTCATTGAGTAAAATATATGTATAGAACAATCCAGAATGGTGTTTTCAAATTCTAAAAGAATTTCTTTTTTTGCGAGTTTGTTAGTTATTGCCACTCTATCTTAAACACCTAAAAGATTAGTTTATCCATTTGTTTAAGGTCACATTATTTATCTTAGTGAACCATCTTATCCATCCACGTCCACATTGTCATCCTTTTCTTCTAATTGTTTCCTGGATCCTTGCCACTGCAGGACTTCAGTGGAGGACCTAAGAAGTCTCAGATTGATCATAGCTATCAAAAGTATTTTTTTTTTTGGATCAAAGCTATCGAATGTATTTACCTGATGAGGGATTTGATCTTGAAGCTTATGACTCCCTAATGCAAACGCAAATTGTAAATGGTGCTGAAAGGTGGGATAATAGAACAACCGGAGGAGGACACCTAATGCACTTGGATGAACACAGAATGCTCATTGGGAGTATGGTTAATTGCTTTGGCGCATAAATTAATTAAACTTAAGGGAATGCTGGACGCAACTCAATAAAGGAGGCAATCCTTGCAACTGAACAAGGGCTTTCAGTATGCATGCACACGTCCCTTCATATCCATTTTTATCGTGGAAAGGCATCTGAGCAAGGACCAGACTCACATTTTCAGTGTCCTTTAACATGCCCCACGGGACTGTTGGATTTGTGCTCTAAAAGTCAATTGTTGGCTGACACATTATGTATTTCCAGGGCTTAAATTTGTACTTGTAATACTTTCATTATAAATAAAGGACTTTTTCTTTCCAATCATGCTTATGTGTCCATGATTTGTCCTAAAAATTAATAAGATGATTTTTGTATATTCTTAAAGAGTTAAA
>KE505642.1:132214-146179 GCA_000441515.1 Elaeis oleifera
CCTCTCTCTCTCTCTCTCTCTCTCTCTCTCTCTGAGTAGCTGAAACCGATCCTACCTAGCCGTTTGTGGTCCAGACTACTTGTCTTTACCCTTCGCAGCTTTAGACGAAACCCCACCCAAAACCAGCCCTTTATATTTATATTTATGCTTGTCTATATATAAATATGTACATTATAATTGTATTTTTAATCAGGGAGGGAGTGCAGATCTTTGTGGAACTAAATGAAGCAACGTCTTTCACGTTTTATGTCACTAACTTTCTGCACTTGATATAGCTTTTTGGAGGCATTTCAGTCCACTAACCTAATAAAATCTTGTGAATTATACTCTCATTTCACGTGTGGCAACTAAGAGTGGCATGTGAAGGTGGCAACACCCTAGCCAACACACCCGTCCTTTCCTCAAAGAAGGCTCTTGATTTGAGTCTTAGATAGTCTGATTCCTAGAATTTGAATCTAGATAATTCATGTTTGGTAGGTATTCCTTCCTATTAAGCGGCATAATTCATGAAGGATGCCGAACCATGGCATAGAGTACTAATGTGAAATCCGGTAAAAAAAATAAACCTGTTTTGAACCAAAGTCAGCAATCCGAGTCGACTTCTATCCAAAACACACCAAAAAACAGAAAAAAAAAAAAAGAAAATTATGTTTGGAATAGAGGAATACCAATCACCTATCCCAAGCATCTTTGTCATTGGGATAGGGACACCCAATGATGGCCAGTGTGCGGTCGCTAGGCCGGTACGATTGGCTGAAGGCTATTGAAGGTCGGTGCAATCGGCGAATGGCCAATATTATACCGGCCTTATCTTCTCCGCAGCTGCCCCCTATTTAAACCCTCCCTTCTTCCAGCAATCGGCGTCACTGAGCTTCTTCCCTTCCTTCCTTCTCATCTCTGACAGTCGACAAGCCATCTTAGCCCAAGTCCAACCATCCAAAACACCCATTTCCTTCTTCCTTGCCTTATTTGGGTTCGATCCAGTACCTTTTTGAACCATCGGAGCTCACTGCCATTGACTAAGAGTTACCGCCCCGGATAATCACCAGTGAGCTTCCTTCCTTCTTTCTCCATTCTTCCCAGATCCAAACACTATTTTTCATATTGTTTAATTAAATCTATTTTGATCCCTATTTTCTGCTTCTTTGGCCTTCTCTTGGGCTCCCACCATCGATATCGCCACTATCATCGAACTTCGACCATGCCCGTCGTGCCACCACCATCCCAGCCGGCCATCAATTTCCTCTCCTCTCCTCCTCTTCCTTCCTCTCTTCTCTTCCTTCTCTTTTTCTCCCCATTTTTCATTTCGTTCATCATTTAATTATTTAATTAATTTCTCTAAATCCATTTTCTATGTTTGTTAATCTCCTTTCCCTATTCTGTGCTCCGGATATCGTGATTATTGATGGCTTAGACCCCGACCCTGATCTACCCAATTTAAGTCTCTCTCTCTCTCCTTTCTATTCAATGGATACGGATCAAGCCTAAATTTTAATTCTTCTTTAATTTATGAAATTACGTCTGACTTAGAGATTTTTTTGAATTGATCTACTGGAATCGCTGATCCAGATAGTGAGGAGATTTT
Organism: Elaeis oleifera; assembly: GCA_000441515.1. NCBI lineage: Eukaryota > Viridiplantae > Streptophyta > Magnoliopsida > Arecales > Arecaceae > Elaeis > Elaeis oleifera. The sequence continues at coordinate 133,800 of KE505642.1, forward strand.
GATCACGGCCAAATCCATCAAAGAAAGACAACCATAATCTCCACCTAGATATCTATATCTAACAAATATATATTTAGATCCTAGAGGTGGTCGAGACTCCTGGATATTAGATCGAATTCGATTAGAATATCTTCTACTTAGAAGCCTAATAGGATATTTAATTATTTAGGTTTTATTGATATTCTTAGTTGATGAAGTTTCATAGGAATTTAGGGCAAAAATTGTAAGTTACCTCTATCTCTAATGTGTTTTATTAGTTTCTACATTTATCTGTTGCTATGGTATTATGTTTAAACTAATTATCTTCTATGCTCTATATGAAAATATGAAATGTTTGATTATATATGCATGTTTTAGTGAAAAAATGAATTGTATTTCTTTGCATCAAAATAATATGTTATATGTATCGGTCCATTATTCTCTAGTCTGATTATGATCATTGGTGCACACATACAGACAGTGTATTATAGTTAGGGGCTAGTGTTTCTTTCGGACCTAGTCAAGTGGGCCTAATCGCTGGCACATATTAATGAGAATATGTTTATCCATATGATATCAGAGCTAATTTTCTTCCGAGCCTCCAGTAGGGTGATCACTAGTGCATGACCAACAAATGGCATATTGTAGTCAAGAATCTAGTCTCTTTCAAGACTAGCCATGGGCCGATCGTGTTCATAGTCAGAGTGACTAGGAGAGTGAGAGTTGAAAATCAATCCTTGATTATCCGGATAATATATTTTAAGCAATCGCATATTTTAGTTCTATGTTGATTGATATGGAATGTTTTTATATTCATTGAAATATTTTTATGCAAAAATCATGCAACTTGAAAATTATTTTTTATACAAAATACTTAATTGAATTAAAGATTTTGATAATTTACTAAGCCCGTAAAGCTTACTTCTTCTTTTCTTTTTTTATTTTAGATCTAGAAGATCCTATGGGATTTGAGATCAATCTGTGAGGAGCATAGGATTTTAGTTGTTATTTGTTTAGTTGTTTTAAAATGAAAATTATTTTGGACCTTCATTTGATCTTTTTCTATTTTGGAGAATTTATCTTTATAGTGAATAAAATTAGTAAATTTGTTTTATCACTATCTGAATTGGATTCATGTATTGATAAAAAGACAGACTTTGCATATTCTTTAGGATCGTACTCCAAGAAGTGTGTGGCCATCATGTACCCAATTTAGGTGCTGAATTCAGGACATGACAACTAATGCATAAACCAGCATCTTGATTTAAACTGAAGTGCCGAAACAATTTGGGATGCACAATGGGCAAGTTGCATAATTGCATTGGGCCAAGGCTAATTTCAAATTCAACACATACTATTGAAGCATCGATTGGCACTATTAGGATCTTGGGAGCGCAATGAAAGATAGAATTCAAAATTTTCTTGAAACTCAAGTCTCTCTGAAACTCAAAACCCTAGGACCTCCTTAACCATATAGTCAAAATAACTAATAGATATAAAACTTATACCTATTAAGTTGATGAAGAAAGAGAAGAAGCTAGTAATTGATTCCACAAGACCCCCAAGTGTAAGTCCTCCAACGTTGATCCACGTAGAAAGTTGATCAAAGAATTACTCCGACAGAACTTTGTCTATGAACTGCTTCACCAATAGAGCCTCTTAGCCTAATCCAGACAAAGATTCCTCTTAGATGAACCCTTAGTCTTTCTTTCTTACTCTTTCTACTCTCTAAATCATCTCCTACTCTCTTCTTAAGCCTTGTCTTAAAATCAGTGGACTTGTCTTAATAGAAAAACTATATCCTAACAAGACAAGGAAGAGAGAGGGATTGATTTTGTCTGAGAGTTTGAGTGCCTTGGACTCTCGATACGAGTCTTATTATAGGAGCAAAAGGGGCATAGAAAAGGGCTCAGATATGCCTCTTCATGTGTCCCTTAAATCAGCGTATTAATTTTGTGGCATCCCATCTATGTTTGTTGTCTATTCAAAACTCCACATGATTTCAATAAAATTCTAATCTTATCAAAATTCAAGGGGCATGGGAAGGTTTCCTTATCTATCTGAAAATCACTTAAAATAAGTGATTAACATGTAGAAGGACTCTTGGTCCTTTTGCATGTTACTTTTATTCCGTCGCACAAGTATGGCATGCCCAGAGCCCAAGCCTCTTCGGACTCTTTGATATGGGCGTGGATAAGGCTTGGAGATAACCAAACTTGGCTACCCCTTTAGGCTCGATCCAATTAGGATCCTACACAAATAGGTAAGCCCAATTAAATAAGATTTAAGCCAAATCTAATTTGGCTAGGAGCTTGAGTTAGCCAACAAGTGCTAGCTTGTTATAGCTACCCAAATAGGTTCAATTGACCCATAGAATGAATTCAATTGATTCTTTGATCAATTTTTTGATGTGTGTGACCCATTGGGTTCCACATCTAGCTAGCAGTAGGTCTAAGTGCATATTGATTAAGTTAGATTAGAGCCAATCTAATCAATTTAGGTCAAATCACATGCCAAACCAAGTAGTCCAATTATAATTCTTTCTAATTGACTCGTGAATTAAACTCTTTAATTCATGAAAATCTACAAGGTAAGATTGACGTCTAGCAACGTATCATGCCTATCCAGAAGATATAGAATTTGATGAAAATTTCAAAAATATCTTTCAATAGCAAGTTACCGTGCAATTCAATCTTTCGATCAATCTTCATCCCGAATAAGCGATGGATATGAAATTAAGTCAAACCCTAATACTTATTCATATGGATCTCATCCCGTTAATGAAGACTCAATTAAAGAATATTAAAAATTATTTTTAATCTTCTTCTGCTTTGATCAAAGACTTTCTGAGTCGTCATTTGACGAGATAGTTTAGAATGACATCTCCTCTTATCAGGAGTGAACGATTCCTTATTGACCGAACTCATGATCTTTATACACAATTCACCATAGCCGAAATACCCCGTTCATGACTTAGTCATAAGTGAGTATGAACTAAAATATGGATTCATGTGAATAAGATCTCATAATGGTCTCAGGTCCAAGGACTAGTTACACAACTCTCACTTAAAAAATCTTCTTTTGACATGTATGTAAGGGTTCTATAAGAAGTTCTCTTTTAATAGATCAATTCAGTGAACTCATTATCTAATAAGCACCTACATCCTTGTATTAGTATCTTACACAAGTGGCTTGTAAGATCAGCTATTCTCTCTATTGAGCATACATAGGATGTGCCAGTCTATTCGAAATATTGATCTCCGACTCAATGCTCCTATGATTAGGAATGATTTTAGATTAAAATTTTAGGATTTCAGATCTTACAGGCATGACCACATCATGACCCAAACTATTATCCTAATCTATGGGGTTCATCATTATCTTTAAATATAGAAAGATACAGTTATAAATAATGAAACAAAGAATACCTTTATTAATATATAAATATCTATACATGAGTTAAGGTTTTATAAAGATAAGTGCCATCGAAATATAAATTCGATTGGCTTTAGGACACCTATCTTTCATTCTTCTACTTACACTAAAGCCAATCGTCCCTATATTTTAAAACCATATTATTAAGATAGCGATCAAACAGCTGTAATGATAAGACTTTAGTGAATAGATCTGCTATATTGTTCTTGTTTCAACCCGTTCAATAGATACGTCTTGTCTCTCGATAATTTTTCGAACGAGATGATAGCGTCTGAGGATGTGCTTGGATCTGTGGTAAGACCTCGGCTCCTTTGTTTGAACAACAGCTCTAATATTATCACAATAAAGCGGTACTGACCGTTCAATTTCAGAAATCACTTCTAACTCAGTGATGAATTTCTTCATCCAAACAGTTTCTTGACGGCTTCACTAGCAACGATGTATTCTGCCTCAGTGGTTGAGTTAACTACAGTCTGCTATTTGATACTCTTACAACTCACTACTCCTCTATTTAAGATAAAGACATACTCACATATTGATTTGCTATCATCTAGATCAGATTAAAAATTTGAATCGGTATATCCTTCTAGTTTTAGCTTTGATCCTCTATAGATTAGAAAATATCTTAGTCCTTCTCAAGTACTTAAGAACGTTCTTCACAGCTTTTCAATATTCTTCTTCTAGATTGCTCTGAAATCTACTAGCTATGCCTAAAGCATAAACCACATTTGGCCTGATACATAGCATGACATACATTAGAGATCCCACAGCCGAAGCATAAAAGATAGAATTCATTCTTTCTCTCTCTTCTTGTGTCTTAGGAGACATCTTCTTAAAGAGACGTATGCCTTGACTCATTGATAAGTAACCTCTTTACTTACCTCCATGTTGAATCTCTTCAACACAAGGTCTATGTATCTAGACTGGGATAAACCTAATATCTTTTTAGATCTATCTCTTTAGATCCTAATATCAAGTATATAGGATGCTTCTCCTAAGTCTTTCATGGCTAACTGATTTGATAGTCAAGTTTTGATCGATTGAAATATTGAGACATCATTTCAATTAATAATATATCATCGACATAAAGAACTAAGAAGACAATAGCATTCCCACTTGTCTTCTTGTATATACAAGGTTCATCTATATTTTTGATGAAGCCAAACTATTTGACAGTAACATCAAAGTGGATATTCCAACTCCTCGATACCTGCTTTAATCCATAGATAAATTTCTTAGCTTGCACACTTGATTTGCTCTCTCATTTGAGACAAATCCCTTTGACTGTATCATGTAGATTTCTTCCTCAAGATTTTATTAAAAAAAGTAGTCTTGACATTTATCTGCCAGATTTCATAGTCATAGTATACAGCTATAGCAAGCAAAATCCTGATGGACTTGAGCATAACCACTGATGAGAAGGTTTCATCATAGTTAATTCTTTATCTTTGTTTAAAACTCTTCGCCACCAACCTAGCCTTGTAGGTATCAACTTGGCCAACTGTTTCAATCTTCTTTTTGAAGATTCATTTACAGCCTATCGAGGTTACACCCTCAGGCAAATCAACCAAAATCTATACTTGGTTGGTCATCATAAAATTCATTTTAGATTTTATGGCTTTTCACCATTTATCAGAGTCCTTACTCATAATAGCTTCCAAATATGTCAGTGGATCATCATTCTCAATGATACTGGCTTCATTGTTATTCCCAATGACAATGTCATATCTTATAGGTATATGATGAACTCTTTCTAATCTTCAGAGAGGAGGTGTGTGTTATAGATGTTCTTCTTCATTTGATACTTCTGGTTGAGAATTTTTTTGAGGGCTATACATATTTATTTGTGGGTTATCAACTTCTTAAAGTTCAATTGTCCTCTCACTAGCCCTTTCTTAGATAAACTCTCTTTTCCAAGAAAGTAGCATGCCTACTAACAATTATCTTTTGTTCAGTAAGCATATAGAAATATATCCAATACTCTCCTGTGGATAACCTACAAACCTATATTTTTTAGATCTAGTACTTAACTTATATCCAAAATTATTTGTGATATAAGCTGGACAACCCCAAATCTTAAGATGCTTAAGACTAGACTTTCTATCCTTCTATAATTCATATGGAGTGCTAGAAACAGCTTTAGAAGGCATCTTGTTTAAAATATATGCAGTAGTTTTCAGGACATATCTCCAGAAAGATATTGGTAGGTTGGCGAAGTACATCATGGACAGCACCATGCCTAACAAGGTGTAATTTTTATTTCTTCTATACCATTTAATTATGGTGTGTAAGGAAAGGTCCATTCAGAAAGAATACCTTTAGACGTAAGATGATCAAAAAATTCACTGGATAAGTATTCTCTTTCTCGATCAAATCGAAGGACCTTAATACTTTTTTCAGTTTGTTTCTCGACCAAGCTTTGATACTCCTTAAATTTATCAAAAGCTTCAGATTTATATTTCATAAGAAATATATATCCAAACCTAGATAGATTATCAGTAAATGTGATGAAATAAGAGTATCCTCCTCTAGCCTGAGTCATCATAAGCCTACATACATCAGAGTGTACAAGAGCCAACAACTCATTTTCCCTTTCTCCATATTCAACAAATGGAGTCTTAATCATTTTTTCTTCGAGACAAGATTCACAAGTCCTATATGATTCAAAATCACATGAGTCAAAGAATATATCTTTATACAACTTGTTTATTCTTGACTCACTAATATGATCAAGACGGCAATGTTAGAAGTATGTCTTATTGATATCCTCTCTTTTTCTTTTCATATTCACATTAATATGAAAAATTCCATCATTAAGTGACAAAACTAGAAGATCATTTTCAATAAAATCAATGTCAAAGATTTTATTAAAATGAATAATAGAGCAACTATTACCCTTTATATTTATTTCAAAATTTTGTCTTCATAATAAGGGTACAGATATTATATTTCTAATTATTTTCGACATATAGTAGCAATCTTTCAGTTCCAAAATTCTATCAGAAGATAACTTTAGTAGGTAGATGCCCATAGCTTCGATATATATGGTCTCTCCACTAGCATCGAACAGCTTAAAATCACCTTTCTTTAGCCTTCGAATTTTCTGCGGTCCCTGTAAAGATTTACAGATATGTGAACCACAGGTGATATCTAATACCCAAAGATTACTAGCTAAATAACTTAATGAAAAAGCAGTTTGTATCATATACATACCCTTTTGTGCAGTGCTTGCACCCTGCTTTATGCTTGCAAGAAATTTTGCAATTCTTTTCCAATGTCCTAGTTTGCCACAGTAGAAACAGGTGACATCCTTTGCCTTCTTCTTCTTGAAGGTGCTACTCTTAGGGTTCAATTTTTGTTTCGAACCCTTCTTGTCAATTTTCTTCTTATTCATAAGAAGAACAGTACCTTTCTCTCTCTTGATGTAGGTTTTTGCTACTTGAAGCATATTAGGTAGCTCTAGCAATGATGTGTCCAGCTTGTTCATATGATAGTTGATTACAAATTGAGAGAAAGATTCTGGGAGAGATTGTAGTATCAGATCCTGACTGAGTTCATCAACTATGTGAAAATTTAATTGACTTAATCTAGTGATCAAGTCAATGAGTTTAAGTACATGAGCTTGAACTGGTGTGCTCTCAGTCATCCTAGCTCAGAAAAGTTGCTTGGATATTTCATACCTAGCAGTCTGGCTTTGTTCTCCATATAACTCCTTAAGGTTAAGGAGTATGGATTGAGGATCCATTTTCTCATATTGCCTCTGTAGCTCGTTGCTTATGGAGGCCAACATGATGTACTTGACAGTAGTACTGTCATTCTGCCATAATTTATTTGTAGCTCTCTCCTTCTCAATAGCATTTTTCCCAATAGAATCAAGACTGGGAGTATCTAAAATGTAGGAGATCTTTTCTTGCATAAAATAATACGCAAGTTTCTCATCCAGTCTACAAAGTTCGGATCGATCAACTTATTATTATCTAGGATGCTTCGTAATGAGAGTGAAGAAACCATAATGAAATTATCTACATAATAAGCACAACATACAATCAGACTACTCATAATGATATTCACAACAAGATAAGATCTTCTATCTAGTTGTGTTTTTACTTTTTATCAAAATACCGTAGCCCTCTCCTATGGTAAATGAGAAACCCTATCCTAATTTCTTAAGTGGGGTTGAGATCTTAATTCTTCATATCAGTCTTGTGGTTACACAATAAACCTCTATGAGTTCAAAGATAGGAGATCGTTTCCAATTGCATCCCATGCAACTCTCAACCATATTCTTGTCTCTAAAACTTTTATAGCCTTGTAGTTATACAACAAACTATAAAGTTTAGTTAATTTAAATCCTTCATTTTCATATGATCAGATTTGAATAATGCTGTCCTTGTGATTACACAACAAAGCAGTACACTCAAAAATACCGTAAGTATCTAATATGTACCAAACTATATTACAACTATTTCCATAGTAGGTCTTGTGGTTACACAATAAATTTATTATAGTTCTAATCATAGCATAGACCTAGCATGAAGGAAGGCCCCTAGTAGTAATTTTCAACGTCAAGCAATCCTAATTCAAGATTCAAACCAATCCAATTGATCAGAAAAGTATTAAAATAAGATTGGTGGGAGTCCCTCTATTACTTTTCTAGATATCAACAAGTTGGCCAAGCCAGTAAACGGAACCAATTAAATAACTGCCACACTTGAAATACTCCTAGACATCAAATTGATTAAATCGATTCAAAAATTGGTTAGCTTATAGTTGCTTATTACTACAACTTAATATAACTTTAATGAGGATTTTTCATGATCTCATGCACATCTTTATACTATAACAAAAATTTGAACATGCTACAATCAAAGTAACAACAATATCACATGATGTGCAAGGTGATAGTTATTTCATCATTCTAAGACAATCATTTACCACATAGCAGATGTCCACTACTATGCTTGGGCAACCTTACATAATGATGGATAACCAGTTCTAAACATATCTCTAATGTTGATTAGGATTTTGATGCTTAGTCAGAAATCAAAACTCCTAATCAGCACCAATTAGAAATATATATATATTCTAAAAATACTCTTTGATTGTATTGATTAAGGAATGATACCACTGTTAGAATCCGAGGAGTGCAACGGAAGATAGAATTTAAATTTTTCTTGAAACTCAAGTCTTTCGAAAATCCAAACCCTAGGACCCCCTTAACTATATAGTCAAAATAACTAATAGATATAAAACTCATACCTATTAAGTTGATGATGAAAGGGAAGAAATCGATAATCGATTCCACAAGACCCCCAAGTGTGAGTCCTCCAACGTTGATCCACACAGACAGTTGATCAAAGAATTGCTCTGACAGAACCTTGTCTATGAACAGATTCACCAATTGAGCCTCTTAGCCTCACCCAGACCAAGACCCCTCTCAGATGAACCCTTAACCTTTCTTCCTCACTCTCTCTACTCTCTAAATCACTTTCTACTCTTTTCCTAAGCCTTACCTCAAAATCAACGGACTTCTCTTAATAAAAGAACTATATCCTAACAAAATAAAGAAGAGAGAGGGACTGATTTTATCTAAGAGTTTGAGTACCTTGGACTCTTAGTATAAGTCCTATTTATAAGAGCAGAAGGGGCACAAAAAAGGACTCAGATATGCCTCTTCATGTGTCCCTCAAATTAGCGTATTAATTTTTGCATTCCATCTATGTTTGGCATCCATTCAAATTTCACGCAATTTCAATAAAATTCTAATCTTATCAAAATTCAAGGAATGTTGGAAGGTTTCTTATCTATCTAAAAATCACTTAAAATAAGTGATTAACATGCAGAAGGACTCTTGGTCCTTTTGCACGTTACTTTATTTCGTCGCAAAAATATGGTGCGCCCAGAGTCCAAGCCTCTTTGGACTCTTTGATATGGGTGTAGATAAGGCTTGGGGATGTCCAAACTTGGCTACCCCCTTTAGGCTCGATCCAATTAGGATCCTACACAAATAGGTAAGCCCAATTAAATAAGATTTAAGTCAAATCTAATTTGGCTAGGAGCTTGAATTAGCTAACAAATGCTAGCTTGTTAATTAGCTACCTAAATAGATTCAATTAATCCATAGAATGAATCCAATTGATTCTTTGATCAATTTTTGATGTGTGTGACTCATTGAGTTCTACATCTAGCTGGTAGTAGGTCTATGTGCATGTTGATCAAGTTAGATTAGAACCGATCTAATCAATTTAGGTCAAATCACATGCCGACCCAAGTTGTCCAATTAGAATTCTTTCTAATTGACTCATGAATTAAACTCTTTAATTTATGAAACTTACAAATAAGATTGACGTCTAGCAATGTATCATGCTTATCCAGAAGATGTAAAACTCGATAAAAATTTGAAATATCCTTCGATGGTAAGTTATCATGCAATTCAATCATTCGATCAATCTTCATCCTGAATAAGTGATGGGTATAAAATTAAATCAAATCTTAATACTTATTCATGTGGATCTCATCTTGGTAATGAAGACTCGATTAAAGAAGCATTAAAAATTATTTTTAATCTTTTTCTGCTTTGAGCAAAGACTTTCTGAGTCATCATTTGATGAGATAGTTTAGGACGACATCTTCTCTTATTAGAAGTGATCGATTTCTTGTTGATCGAACTCATGATCTTTATACACAATTCACCATAGCCAGAACATCTCATTCATGACTTAGTCATGAGTGAGTATGAACTAAATATGAGTTCATGTGAATAAGATCTCATGATGGTCTCAGGTCTAAGGACCAATTGCACAACTCCCACTTAGAGAATCTTTTTTTGACATGTATGTAAGGGTTCCATAAGAAGTTCTCTTTTAGTAGATCAATTTAGTGAACTCATTACCTAAGGAGCATCAACATTCTTGTATTATGTCTCACACAAGTGGCTTGTAAGATCAGCCACTCTCTCCATTAAGCATACATAGGATGTGCCAGTCTATCCGAAATATTGATTCCCGACTCAATGCTCCTATGACCAGGAATAATTTTAGATTAAGATTTTACGATTTCGGATCTTACAGGCATGACCACTTCATGATCCCAAAATCATTGTCCTAATCTATGGGATTCATCATTATCTTTTAAATATAAAAAGATACAGCTGTAAATGATGAATCAAAAGATGCTTTTTTTTTAATATATAAATGTCAATACATGAGTTGGGATTTTACAAAGATAAATGCCATGAAAATATAAATTCGATTGGCTTTAGGACACCTATCTTTCAAGCACTTTGAAACCAAAGCTTATGTTTAATTCGCTTAGTCTGCTATGTCAAGCATAGCTCTAGCTCAAAATTGACTCCTAATTATCAACTAAACAATATAGATTTGATGGTATAAGTGACTTAAAATGTATGGATGCATTAGGTCTTTGACTCCAATCTACATTTTAAATTTAGAGTTCTGAACAATTTTTATTATTGAGATTAGGATTGATTGGTCACCTCTTGCTACCCGTTCTCATCCTACTTTCTAGGCCAGAGTTTAGACTCAGATGAACAAAGTTTTGTTAAACAAGAACAGTTGTACCTTTTGCTTGAAAAAGACTCACCTTCCTTCGCACAAATTCATTGTTGGATCACATAATAGTTGCTTTAAGATTTATATAGACGGATGAATGAAGGAGTTCGAATTGCTCACACGTCTGTGTAGGATGCAATCCAACAATCAACGCTATGAAAGAAGATCAATCATTCTTTCATGCAAAAGATGCAACTTGAACTAGTTAAACAAGGGCCAAAGTGAGGGCCGGCATTGCTTAGAGTTGAATCCTCACTCTCTTGTGTATGGGGTAAGAGATGATGCCACTCAAGAAAGCAGTCTGTGATGGGTTCTAGACTATTTGCAGCAAATCATGATATAACGTCTGAAAAATATATATGTTTTGAATTAATTTTAATTGATTCCCACAAGAAAAGCCATAAAACAAATTTGGCACTCAAAAAATAATATAGATGTAAATGAGAACCTATAGATGCTTCAGTATGCCAGATAAAATTGAAGAGAACATCAAGTTATTAATTAAACAGGTCATGTAGACCATCACAACAAGATTATAAAAGATGTTAATTATATTATTTGTCCATCACTTATAATGTGTCACGTTGCTTGTTTCTCAAATTGGTGTGTATTTAGAAATATGTCATTTAATATCAAATGTTTCGCTTGCATGTTTGCAATTCCAATAAATATTATTTTTGTATAGATATTGTTGCTAGATTCCAAATCAATAATGTGGGTTATTTCAATGGATTTGCAAGGCAATGAACAAGATTAAAGAGCTCGTCTGATTGGCTTTGACCAGGACCTCCGTGCTTAAGTCAAAGCCATTGTTATAGGAGACGAGGAAGAAGAAGATAAAGAGAATAAAGAGCTTAGTAATACCAGTATTAGGAATGCTTTGGTCATTAAAGAATTTGTACCTTTTTTATCGGTGCTTATGGTCTATTTATTGCTGCAGGATTTCAAATATTTGATAAATCACATCTTAACAGCTTGGAGTACATATCGCAGCCATCTGGGATTGTGCTGTAATCGTCTGAAAATTTAACGTAACCATCAAAGGATACTTTAATAATCTTCATCTTGGTTCGGTGGAAAGTGTGCTTTTCTATTTATGGTAAAAAATTAGCTATTAAGATTCAAGATTCAAATCACGACGGATATCAGATTGCGGCTAAATATCAGGACGTAAATGACTATCGAATAGAGCATATTCTGACAGTCTGAACATGATATCTGAAAATGATATCTGATCCGTTGGCTCTCGGTGATACTGAATTGATGTACTCATCCGTTGGATTCGTCCATATAGTGAGAAAGAGACCGTCTATTCATCCAAACTCGATCTCGAATCGAATATTTTCAATAGAAGTTGAGACTCTATGGTTATATTTAGGGAAGGTAGATGCACCG
>KE505642.1:152888-163025 GCA_000441515.1 Elaeis oleifera
ACCCAAGGAAGAGGAGCATACGGCTTTCATGACCACCAAGGCCTTTACTGCTACAGAGTAATGCACTTCGGTCTGAAGAACGCTGGAGCTACCTACCAGCGACTTGTCAATAAGATCTTCAAAGACCAAATCGGGCGCAACATGGAGGTATACATGGACGACATGCTGGTAAAGAGTGCACAAACTTCAGATCACGTGCAAGATCTCGAAAAAACCTTTCGCACTCTACGACAACATCAGATGAAGCTGAACCCGACTAAATGCACCTTCGGAGTGACCTCGGGGAAGTTCCTCGGGTTCCTCGTTTCCCAACGAGGAATCGAGGCCAACTCCGAGAAGATCAAAGCGATCGTCGACATGCGCCATCCAGACACCAAAAAGGAGGTGCAGCAGCTCAACGAAAGAATCATCGTGCTCAGCCGATTCATTTCTCGATCGACCGAGAGATGCCTCCCATTCTTCAAAACTCTGAGGCAAGCGAAGAACTTCTCTTGGCCGGACGAATGCCGACAGGCCTTTGAGGAGCTGAAGAAATATTTGGCTTCGCCACCTCTGCTCGTGAAATCGAAGGTCGGAGAAATGCTGTACCTTTATTTGGCTATCTCTCTAGAGGCAGTCAGCTCGGTGCTCGTTCGGGAGAACGAGAGTCGAGTTCACCAGCCCATCTACTACATCAGCAAAGTGCTCCACGAAGCAGAAGCTCGATACTCGAAAGCAGAAAAGATGATATTTGCCCTGGTCGTATCGGCACAGTGACTTCGCCCGTACTTCCAAGCGCACGCCATCGTGGTCCTCACCGACCAACCCCTGAGGGCGATCCTGCATTGTCCCGACACGTCAGGACGACTGACGAAATGGGCGGTGAGACTGAGCGAGTTCGACATTCAATACCGACCGCGACCTGCTCTAAAGCCCAGGTTCTGGCCAACTTCATTGTGGAGTGCCCGACAACCGACCAAGCGTCGGAAGACGGGGACTCCAAGGAGGCTGCGACCTCCGAATATGATCTCGAGTCAACCTGGGTATTACACATCGACGGAGCTTCCAACGCTCGAGGGAGCAGGGCCAGGTTCCTGCTCACCAACTCCGAGGGAGTGGTTACCGAGCACGCCTCCGGTTCGACTTCAAGGTCTCCAATAATCAAGCCGAATATGAAGCGCTCATCGCGGGCCTGAGATTGGCGAAGGAGCTCGGGGTCAACAGTCTCAAAGTCTTCACCAACTCTCAGCTGATCGTCGGGCAGGTCAAAGGTGAGTTCGAAGCGCGGGTCCGACCATAGTCAAGTATCACCAGAAAGTAAGAGATCTCGTAGCACCCTTTAAGTACTTCGAGATCTCTCATATTTCCAGGGCAAAAAATGCTCGGGCCGATGCACTCTCTAGGCTTGCAACATCCGACTACAGCACTTTGGGCCGGATACTCGTCGAAAGTCCCGAGCAATCGAGCATCGACAAGATTGAAGAGGTGCTGCAACTGGCGATCGAGCCGAGCTGGACGGATCCGATCGTTCAGTACCTGACCGACGGAACTAGCCCCGAAGACCCTGTGGAAGCTAAGCGACTCTGGTGGGCGGCCTCCCAATATGTGATGGTGGACGGCTGACTCTACAAAAGATCGTTCTCCCTCCCTTGCTGAGGTGCCTGGGACCGACCGACGCGGACTACGCGCTCAGAGAAGTGCACGAAGGGATCTGCGGTAACCACTTGAAGGGTAAATCCCTAGCTTACAAAGTCCTACGGCAGGGATACTACTGGCCCACCATGAAGAAAGACGCGGTTGAGTTGGTTCGGAGGTGCGAACCATGTCAAAGGTACGCCAACATACAATACCGACCCGCCAACCAGCTGACTCCTATTATTGCCCCGTGGCCCTTCGCCCAGTGGGGCATCAACTTGCTCGGATCCTTCCCTCTGGCGTCCGACCAACGGAAGTTCATAGTTGTCGCAATCGACTACTTTACTAAGTGGGTGGAAGCCAAACCTCTCGCACAAATCATCGAGCGAAAGATGGAAGACTTCATCCAGAAGTCCATCATCTTCAGATTCGGGCTACCACACACCATCATCATCGATAATAGACGATAATTCGACAACCAGGACTTCAGAGACTTCTGTGCGAGATTTCATATCGCGCACAGACTGACGTCGGTCGGGCATCCACAATCCAACGGTGAGGTGGAGGTAACCAACCAAACCATTCTGCACGGACTGAAGACCCGATTGAATAAAGCCAAGGGCCTCTGGGTTGAGGAACTGCACTCCATCCTGTGGGCCTACCGAACAACGCCCCGTGTCCCGATCGGAGAATCTCCCTTCAACTTGGCCTACGGAACAGAAGCAATGATCCCACTAGAGATCGGCCTACCGTCGACTCGAGTCGAGCAGTATTCTGAGCTGGGCAACTTCGAATGTCGGAGAGCCGACTTGGACCTTCTGCCCGAACTCCGACGCGAAGCTCAGCTCCGCATGGCTTCCTACCGACAAAGGGCGGCCCGATACTACTACGCTAAAGTTAAGCCGAAGCTTTTCCGATCCGAAGACCTGGTCTTGAGGAAGGCGAAAGTCTCGAAGCCCCTGGAGCAAGGAAATTATCCCCGAATTGGGAAGGATCCTACAAAGTAGCGGATACCTACAGACCGGGAACCTACCGATTGGAGACTCTTGAAGGGGTGGCCATCCCTCGAACTTGGAATGCCGATAACCTGAGATTGTATTACCAGTAAGCTCTGTATACTAGCAATTGAAATACAAACTCAGCTTCAAAATATCGGAGTCTAGAATTCTGACTCTTCGACTACAAGTCGGCGCTCGCCAGCAACACGAGCCTCGACGCCCCGACTCGGGCCCAACATTCCGTTGAGAATCAACGGCCCGATCGTCGATGACACATCGGACTCTTACGAGGATCGATATATCTATATTGACGGGAGCTACACTCCTTCTACGATCGACTCTCGAGTAAGACGATTGGCTAACCTGCCGACTTGGCTCCAGCCAAGAAAGGCAAAATGCCAACACGACCAAAGTCGCATTCGCGACTTACCGATCGGGTCATGATCGGTCGAAGGATATTCGGCTTGCCACCGTTTATCACACATCGCGACGTATGCACCCGACCAAAATCCGGGCAATGGGAATTCGACTTACCATCATTTTCTGAATTAAATACGTCGGACGACATTCGACTATCGGGCTCTACAAGATGATCGGATCATCGAGCTAAGCCCAGAAGTCGGTCGACCTTCCGTCAACCTTCGACTCGACGAATATGCCCGACTCACGATCGAGCAACGGACGACTTGGATCTTCGACTCAACGAACATGCCCGACTTACGTCTGGGCAACGGATACCCGACTTAGATTCTCAACTATCGGATCCTACGACTCTCGACTATCGGATCCTACGACTCTCGACTTTCGGTCCTACGACTCTCGACTATCGGGTCCTACGACTCTCGACTATCAGATCCTAAGACTCTCGACTATCGGGTCCTATGACTCTCGACTGTCGGGTCCTACGACTCTCGACTATCGAGTCCTATGACCGTCGGAACGACCGATCTACGATCGGAGCTCGCTCTGCCTTTACCACGGCGTGCGCTACCGACCGTCTCGGCCAACTGCCCGGGATATTACCGAACACGACAAGCATACACAAAGAGAAAAGTTAGAAATTCTTAATTTCATTCGTACTATACATTGAGTTTACAAAATTGGGCTGAAGCCCGATTACAAGTTTGCATGAAACAAACAAAAAACAACGAAGCTTCGACTATTCATCGGAGTCGATCTCTTCAACCGGGAGAAGCTCGGGGGCTATCGACGTGTCCGCCCGGTCGGTGCAAGGTCGGAGGTCGGGACCTCCTCACCTTCGGTGACTTGATCCGGTACGATCGGGACCGCCTTGCCCTCGGCGACTCGCTCCGGGTCGGCTTCCTCCATGACAGTTTGATCTCCCGAGGAAGGGTCGGCCACCTCTTTTGTGGCTTGGTCATCCGACCCTGGGGGACAATGCCGCCGAGGTCAAGCTTCGGGTACCGAGCCTGGACATACCCCAAGCCTGGACAGCATCCCAAGTATCCTCGTACCCCACCCGGTACGATGCGAAATCGCTTTCCAGGAGCTCCTCCCGATACTTGTCGGAGCCGTAGAAGTTTTCCACCGCCCGACCTACCACCTCCTTCGCCGACTCTGCCTCCGCCTTCACTATATCCGCATCGGCCTGGGCGATCGACAGGTCCTCCTCGGCTTTGGCGAGGTTCTCCAGGCTGACTCGGAGCTGCTCGCGCTTGGCCTCGAGCTCGACGACGGCACCATCCCGCTCCCGACGCAGACGATGAGCGGTACGACCCTTGTGCTTGGCTTCCTCCTGCGCTGACTTAAGCTCGGCCCCGAAGCAGCCAGGACGTCGTTGAGGCGGGATATTTCGTCCTCGAGCCTCGCCTCTCGATCGGTCGACAGCTTTAGCTGCTCGACCAGCACCGCCTTCTCAGCTTCGGCGGTCTGTGCCTTATCTTTTCAGGCCGTCCGGACATCCCCGAACCTTCGGTATCCGGCCTCCAATTCGGACATGGTATAAATCAACTGCAAATAGAAGCCGATCGTTAGAAAGATAAAATACTAAAGACAAACAACGAAGAAAAGAGGCAAGGCGGAACTTACCCGATCATGGTCAGATAAAAAGACGACAGCATCTCGATCACCCGTCGAGTCTTCAGAACCTCCCGGTCGGTCAGAAGGAGGGTCCCCAGACACAGTCTCCTGGCCAAGTCATGGTCAGCCAGGGCCGATGCTCCCTCGGGAACCTGGATGTCGGACGACACGGAGCGATCCCCGACCTTGTGTCGTCTGCGGGGCCATCGGAGCCTTTCCCGACCGGCCGCCCAGGCCCGTAGGTCGGGGAAGGAGGGGAAGCTCGAACTTGATTGAGCTCCCCCCGAAGCAGCAACGGGAGCCACCAAAGGACGTTCGGGGTCCCGAGCATCACCATGAGCTTCCTCCACCGGCGAAGCCACCGACATTCCCTCAGCCGCGCCCTCCGCTGGCTGCTCCTCTGGTAGTACCACCGACGCCGACAGAGCGATGACCGGCTCCGACTGTTCGACCGCCGATGCGGCGACGGTCGGGGGCAATGCCTGGGGCCTTTTCGGTGGGCGTGAAGGCCCGACCCCGGACGCCGGCCTTTTCCTCGCCGCATATTGTCGGATCTCGACATCCGTCAGTCTCATCCTTGGCGGCGTACCTATAGATTCAATAGAAGAGTCAGTACGAGCTTGAGACGATCGAGAAGCGAAAGGACAATCAATGGGTCGGACAGTACCTAGATGGGGGACCAGGCTCAGACCGACGTCATAGAGGGCTTGTTCGGTTACGAGCTCCCTCTGCTTCGGTACCGACATATCCTTCAACCGGTAGAAGTCCTCCCGGTCATCCGCCTCCACCCGGTTGTTCTCGTTCGGCCAGGTCAAAGGCTCGCCCCAGCGGGAAGGAAACCCCCAGGGAGAGGAAGAAGAAACGAAGAAGAACTGGTTCTTCCACCCATGAATGAAGGATGGAAGAACCGTGATAAAAGAGAGACCCTTCTGGGGATTGAAGAGCCACCACCCTCGGGCTTTAGGGTGGGTCGGAGGACAAAGAATGTCCGGAAGAGAGAGATTCGAGGGTTGGTCGACAAGAGCCGGCACAACAAAGCAAAACTGATTATCAACCGAACTGAGTTCGGCGCCAATTGCACCGGACAGAGTCCGTAATAATCAAAAATGTTCCAGACAAACTCCGAAATCAGAAAGCGAAGATCGACCCAGAGGTCCTCGATGTAGAACGCCACCTGGCCCGCGGGCAGGTTGTTAACCCGACCTCCGGTCCCAGGGGCGTAGAGCCGAAACTGCTCCGGGATACTGTACTGATCCCGGAGCCGATCGACATTCGGCCCCGAAAGTGAAAAGACCTCCACCTCCGGAGCCGACCGAAGATCATCAGTCGGATTTTCTGACTGATCTCTCCGAGGAGACGTTCTGGCCATTACGCTAGAACCGAGAAGAAGAAGAAGAGGATAAAGGAGATTCCAAAGAAGCGAGAAATGAACGGAAGGAGACAGAACTCTCGAAGAAACTTTTCGGAGAAGGGAGTAGGGACAACTACCTTGGACGAGGGGACCGCTCGGGCAGAGTCTCTGTAGCAGAACTGAAAAGTAAGATTTGGATGCCGGTGGCCCCATATATATAGGGCCCCCCGATGGTCGAGATGAGGGCATGCCCGACGAGGACCTCCCGGATGATCGACACGTGGCGGCATCCGGGCCCTCCCTCGGCCTGACGATTCGACGCACCTGCTCCAGATCGGGCCACATTGCCTCCAGCCGTGCGAGTGACTCCGGCCCAACGGCCTCCCGACATGTGGCAGAAGAACCGCACCTCAGAGTTAATTCGCTGGCGACAGTCCGCGTTCCCGATGGGATGCCTGACGATTGTCCGCGCTTCCGAGGGAACGCTAGACGACGGTTTGCATTTTTTAGAAGATATCTGACACCGGATCGTCTGACACCAGATCGCCCGACATCGAATCGTCTGACACCAAATCGTCTGACACCGATCTGTCTGGATCGTCCGCTGGTGAGATCAGCAGGATCAGAGTATGACGCAATGAAGATCCACTCCTTTCGTCCGACGCTCCATCCGCATGAAAATACGGGTCGACGTGACAACAGACTCAGGAGTGGGGGGGCAACTGTTGGGATATACCGACTGACCCTGATACCGACTGATCCTGACACCGACTGATCCCGACACCGACTCACCGACTGATCCCGACACCGACTCACCGACTGATCCCAACGACGACTCACCGACTGATCCTGACACCGACTCACCGACTGATCCCAACGATGACTCACCAACTGATCCCGACACCGATCCATCCTCGAGATGGACCGACTGACTTCACCCATCCGACGACGGGCGACACCGGCAGTAACTACCGATGATGCCCGGCCCGAGTGTGTCGGCCTAACAGGCCAACGCTGTTTCCGACCATCCGAAGGGCCGAACCTGCATCACCGACTCCCTGTCGGGTGGGACCACCGACGTCCGACTTCTACGGATCCTTCCAAACGACGACTGTGCTTTCGAGTCACCACCCGACGTTCGAACCCCGACGTATAATCGGCCAGCCCTTCCAAAGACGCCGAACGACCGGCATGGGCTGCAGTCCTGTCAAGCACAGACCGTACGACCGCCAGGGGGCATTGCCCTATCAGGGACCTGGGGCGCTGTCCTGTCAAGGACACGAATTAATTCTAGGACCTGTCAGTCCATCGATGATGTGACAACCCCGATGATTTGACAACTCTTCAGTTGTCTACATCACCAACGGCGGGACCACACCGCCTCCTACTATAAACGGGGTAAGGCAACAGCTTAGCGAGATGGGCTTTTCCTCTTCCTCTCCCGCTCCATCGCTGAGTTTCTTGGTTCTTCTCTACTGTTGCCGAGTCCCTTCTCTGACTTGACCGTCGGAGGTCTCCGCCGAAGGCATCTCCGGTCAGTGCGGACTTTTCCTTGCAGGTGCTTTATCCCGACGACCAGGCGACGAGGGGTTTGGCCGCAACAATCATAGTACTGGTTTGCTGGCAATGCTTTGTCCATGGAGTCAGCATTCATTAGCTTAGTACTTATAGATTCAATGATCACTTCATGTCTCTAGACATTTTCTATAATAAAGAGATAATTCATATCGATGTGCTTACTTCAGCTTTCATTATTATTATTTTTAGATAAAAAAATAATAGCTGTGTTATCCTAAAAAAATTTTTAAATATTTTTCTAGAATCATTATAAGAATATTCTTAGTAGCGATGGCTATTAGCAACGACACACCAGCCATCGCTAATAGGGATATTTACCGGTGAAAAAGTATGATCGAAAAGAAAACCACCGTTAAAGGGTCAAACATCTAATAGTGATGGACTGTTTGGTTATTAGCAACGGCAAAGCTGTTGCAATAACTTTTAAATTTTAAATATTTATTTTTTTAATATTAATTAGTTATTAGCAATGGCTTTAGCAATGCAGCATTCACTACCGCTAATATAAAGTCCTAAAATCCCTCCATTTTCGATTGATTTTTTTTCACTGTTCCCCCGTGTCCCCCATTCTTCCCCTGCCTCCAATCCTCCTTTTTCCATCGCCGCCCTATCGGAACCCTGTCAGAGCCCCCATCCCCGCCCCCAGTCCATGCGCCACCGTCCCCACGTCGAATCCACCATCCCCGGGCTGGATCCGCCATCCCCGTGCCCCCACCTCCCCTTCTTTGCTGCCTCCCTCATTCTTTCCCGCTGCACCATCGAAAGCTTGCTAGAGCCCCCATCCCCATGCCCCAGTCCCCGCCCACCATCACTGCATCGGATTCACTGTCCCTACATCGCATCCATCATCCCCCACATCAGATCCGCTGTCCCCCATGTCAGATCCACCATCCTCGCACTGGATCCGTCATCCCCGCATCGGATCCATCATCCCCCGCACCAGACTACTGTCCCCATCGTCCCCATGCTGAATCCATCGTCCCCCATGCTGCATCCACCATCCATGCATCGAATCCACCATCCCTGCACTCTCGTCGTCCTCCCTTGCCATTCCCTCCTCTTCTTCTCATCCGTGAGTATTAGCGACGGCGGCGGCGGCCGGGGCAACGACGATGGAGCCGTCACCACACGTCGTTTCCTCCTCTTCCAATTTTTTATATTTGAAATTAAATTTATGATGTTTATTTAAATAAATGATGTTTGAATTTAATTTATGCACGGGACGTGTATCCTGGCCCTCTCCATTTGCAATGTTGCTCGGTATTTTAGAACTCTCGGGGTGGGATTTGCCTGGATGCTTTGCTGGGGTGGTAAGGGGTACCACCTCTGTAGATGCTCTAGCTCGGCCCATCGACACAAGATACACAACTTGACTACCTTGGGCAACAGTCCCTGGTGCGTGGGTCGCACGGCCCGATTGTCCTACGGTTGAAGTCTACATGTGCAGGATACCCATCCCAGCCCTCCCCATTTGCAATGTTGCTCGATACTTTACAACCCCCATAGTGGGATTTGCCTGGATGTCCTGCTAGGATGTTGGGTGGGCTGCCTCTGCGGCTACACCAGCTCGGCCCATCGACATGAGATTCACGATCTGACTATCTTGGATGGTAGTCCCTAGTGCGCAGGATGCGCGGCCTAGTCATCTAGCACAGCCCAAGTCTGCATGCATGGGATACACGTCTTAGCCTTCCCATTTGCAATGCTGCTTGGTACTTTGGACTGAGTTTAGTATGATGGTCAATTATTATGATAGGATGGTAGCAATCATAAAAAAAAGTACTGTCGAAAGATGAGAAGCTTGTTGGGAGCTTCTATGTTTCAAAAAAAATGGTAAAAATATTAGACATAGGATACAAGAAGATAAATGCATGTCGTAATGATTGAAAGCTTTTTTATAAGGAGGACCAACTGAAGAACTCATGTGACATATGCAATGAAAGCCGATTTAAGCCGAGGTAAGAGGGTAGGAATCAAAAGGACATACCATAATAAAATTCTTCAATACCTTCTCCTCACTCCTAGCGACGAAAATTTTTCGTCGCTAATAACCAATTTTTGTCGCTAATACATATTAGCAATAAAATTTTGATCGCTAATATTTCATCGTAAATAATCCCATCGTTGATAATATTTTACGACGAAAAAATAATTTCATCGCTAATAAAAATATTTACAATAAATATTTTTATCGTTAAAAAAAGATGAAAAAATTTAATTTAAAAAAAAATATTTGTGATAAAAAAATCATCGATGATAATAAAAATTAATAGCGATAAAATTATTTTCATCGCTATTATTTTAAAAATTTTAGTGATGAAAAATTTACATCACAAAAAAAGTTTTTTGCAACAAAAATAATTTATCACTATTAATTTAATAAAAATAAATAAAATTGAATAATATTAGTGAAGAAAACTTTCATCGTAAATAAGATAATTTTTGATAAAAATTTACATCACTAATAATTATTTACGATGAATAATTTTTCATCACTATTAATTATATATTTATTGATAATTAAATTATATTAGTAAAATATTTTGATGATAAATA
>KE505642.1:195838-208681 GCA_000441515.1 Elaeis oleifera
CCAACCTTAACACCCAAACCCTAGCAACGGCCAGGTGGGGGCTTGGTGGTGGATAGGAAGGGTGCCAGTGGTGGAGAGGAAACAAGATCAAGACCGTTCACTCGAAGGAGGGGACAACTAGGGTTCCGTTCGCCGAATCAAGCATTCTATGCCAATTCGTTGACTAGGGACATGGGTCTAGGGGCCTAAAGGACCACCAGCTGGGCTGGCGAAGGAGGGAAGGAGGGTGGTGTCCATGACTCTGACAAAATCCTAGCCGTCTAAGCTTCCCTATTCGGTCGCTCCAAGCCTCCGACCTCCCGTCTGATTGAGACTCCTGCAAACAAATCGAAGGAAAGACGGAAAAAATTAAAGGTAAGACTTTTTCCCACATAGATTGATCCTTTTTTTTTACTTTTCACTTCTTTTTTATCAGAGATCGGAGGGGATTTTTGGTCAAAGGGGCCTAAGCTTTTTATCGGAAGAGGGATTTCAAATATATCCAACCCAATCTGATCCATCCTTATATATCAATTTTGTCTAATCCGATCCGACTCAAGATGGATATGGGATAGATATAAATTTTTTTCTGGAGCAGTGGGTATGAGTATTGGTCAACCTAACTCATTGCCACCCTTAGCTGTGAGTGCATGGTGGGTATGTCGAGGAGGGAGGGGAGGAGAAAGTGGTGATGGTGTTGAGATACAAGGATGAAGAGGGTAGTGGCGTTAAGGAGAAGGTAGCATCGATGAGTTCGAGTTTGACAGAGGAGAAGGCAGCAACATCGTAACTCTCTCCGACCACCCCCTTGCTCCTTACAATCTCTAAGGTCAGCACCCAAACCACCCCATATAGTGAGCCCGGGATTAGCAATGAGTTTGAGGTTGGCACAAGTAAGTTCGAGGCTTCTCTCACCACCCTCTAGTAGCACCTCTACCCCTTGCAGCACCCCACCATGCATTGCCACCTTCCCCTACCCTCTCCCATTCTTCTTTGATGTCGCCACCACCTCTACTCCCCTCTGCCACTGCCACCACTACCTCGACTCCTTCCTCTCCATCGGTGCCGCCATCTCTACCTAGACTCCTCTCCTCCCTCTCCACCACCATCGCCACCTCCACTCCTCCCTCCCTCTCTGCCACCACCACCCATCGTAAAGAAAAATATCAAAATATTTTTTAAAAAATAAAAATTAAGACTTGGAATAAATTATTAAAAAAAAAAGAAAGTCGATAATTTGCTACTAATCTTTCAATAACAAAACTTCCTAAATATCCTAATTTATTGGACGGTCTAGATATCTCATAAGTTTTATAAAATATTATCAAAGTACTATAGCAAAATTTTAATTTTTCTAGTTTATCATGTTTTATCCTGCTAATTATCCATTCGAATTCTGTTTTTGGGCTGTTATTACTTACTAACTAGATAAAAACATTTCACACCCAACAGGCAAACCATTGATGTCCAACTTTAGCCCCTTTTTAAACGTGGAATTATTTCTCAAGCCCTCCTAAACTGAAGTAACAGTTCTCTAACAATAACTTGCGGAAAATCCAACTCACGATTTGTACTCCCATAACACGTTACCTAGAGGGATGGCCATTATAACGCAAGCGACATGTGATATAGCAGGGACTTGGTTGTCCCACTCATGCAAATGACAGACAAATGAGCCATTTTAGTTCACGTTCATATAGTTTCCTTACAGTGGCAGTCTTATTACATCTAGATGTTTAATTACTAGCATATGGTGCAGTTTCAAATGTTGCATTATCATCCACCAATGTCCATGATGTAGTACAACTCACGTTCAACTCTATCTTACATTGAATTCAGATCCATCCTTCTTCATAATTAATAAATATATTTCAGTTGAAAATCTCAGCGCTGGTCTTTGTTTAATGTGCTTTGAGGTTCCATCTTTATAAATTTAGCATTTTTATTAGTTCCAGACCCAATCTCATCCATGTTTTGCACACATTTAGACATGTTTATATGCACAGTTATATATTTTTCATACAACTTGGAAACAAGGTATATACGCTTATAAACAAAGCTACACCCAAATATAAAATTTTAAATCCAACAAGGATAAATATAAAATGGCACTCAATGCAAGGGCTGATCTCAATTACCCCTTTTTAAATTCATATGCCCTATATGCATTTTAGCATACTAAAACATTTGACACCATCCATTTCAATACCTACCTGATGTGCAGAATTAAGATTTATAAAATATATAAATTTCTAATTTCTAGATATTTTTAAAAGTGCTGATAAAACAACAATTTGATCATCAAATTCAACCATTCATAATTTCTTCTGACACCGCTAAAGATTTTATCAAAAATTACCGTTAGCATATAACCATATATATTTAATGAAAGAGAAAAAAAGCACACAAAAAATATAGGACATGAACAAAATATTAGTAAGATGCATAAAAGCGTGAATCATTATATTTAGTATGCTAATTATTCATATACTTCTACTCTCATCATTCGATGACCATGCAGGATTCCAGCATGATCTGTTCTTGTCATATTAAATCTAAAATAAATTTTTCAATAAGTTTATGAATGTGGAAAACCATCTTCCTCTTTTAATTTTGGACATTTTATAGGAAAATTGATTAGAAAGAATAAATAATCCCACCCTGAATTTTTAGTATCATGATAAAGACTTACTCATGCTAGGGATACAACAGACATATAACTACGGAACTTATCAACCTAGGCAACCACCTAACCACCAATAATGATTCCTTGCAACCAGGCACTAATTAAACTGTCCACAAATAGAGCAATCACCATTTCACTCTGCTTCCCAAAAACCAATCCAAAATCCAAATCTGCCAAAGTGTAATGTTGGCAATATGTTGCCTAGCGTCAAAACAAGCCGGAGGTTATTTCTAATATCTGTCACTGGGCCAAAATGCCCACAACTAAAATAACACAAATGTAGGAGCCAGCTATAACCAGCATTAGTTACGATCTGACAAGATGCTCTAAAGCTTTTTGTTTTCCCCTCTTGAGACTTGACCAACCCCTCAAACTCGTCCTTTTAAGTCAGTGGCCCATGTATATAATAATTCAATCAGAAGGTGAACATTTCGAATGATGACCACAACCAACTCTCTTGAGTCCAATTGTTCTGAAAAAGGCCCTTCTACCATACCATTGCACTCAAAACATCAATGCCAACGTTGTCCGCAACATTTTAATCATTATGCATACTGAAAGATGAGTTTGGAAGCACAGATGACTGCGACCATTTCCATCACAAGACAAAGAAGGTTAGTCAAGAGGGACATGAAACGTCCCTCCCAATATCTCGCTTCAACTGGCTATTCTAAATGTCTGTTGACGCAGCGCATATGCACTCGCTGCACATATTGCAATGTGCCAATGTCACAATTCACACCTCATAAGGTCCAATCTCAAGCATCAGTCAGCAATCAATTGCACTCTAAGACAGAACGCTTAATTACCGCAGTCATATCATCATCACCAATTCGTAGATGTCTTTCACCGCTACTTGCATACTATATTTTGATTTTCTTATACCAACATGATAGGGTTCATGCTGTATCTTTCACCTGAACAATGGATCACCTTCTTTCGTGACATCAACCGTTGGATCATACAATGACTGCTTCAAGATCTAAAAAGAATAAAATGCTTTAAGATCCATGCAATATATGATCCAATAGTTGATGTCATGAAATAAGATCAATCCCGCAAAAGATACAACCCAAACCCCATGATAGGGCTCATCCGGTCACGTTTTTTTTGTTGCGTAGCGGACCACTGTCATAGCAAGCAAGAGAACTTCAACCATATCATATTACAAAGAGCTGTAAAAGATAAAGAAAATTCCAACCACAAGAAAAGCAACTTCATAATTCAGAAACATGTGCGTTGCATCAGTAAAAGCAACAATATAAGAACTTGTTGGCTTTCATAATAATCATAATAAAGCATTTCCCGATCTCTATCAAAACAAAGCCAGCTTGAGATAATTACGTACCAATCTATGAAACGACCAGAGTCTGCTAAGCTGCAGTCATTATGACTAATAAATATAAATACAACTAACATGCTTTTGCATTCTTTAACCAATAATATTTGAGAACCTGCAAACTTTTGCATGTAAAGAACTATTAATGGTGACAACCTAGGCAAAAAAACACAAAACACAGCATACCTCTCACATAATTATTTCTATTCAAATAATTAAAGAATTGTGACAATTAATTGGAAAGGACTTAAAGAGCTTCTGGAGCCTTCTTGAGATGCTTTGGATATGCGAAATGAAGCAATGCATAGTGTTAGACTACCGATAACCATTAGTGCAGCTTGAAAATCACCAGTATCTCCAAACAACACAATGTTCTCATATGACCATGCATATTAAACTTAAATTGCTAAGAGTCCACTAAAATAAGGATAAAAGAGAGACTATTTGTAACAACCCAACCTATCTTACAAAAATACATACATTTGTGCATGTGTGCCAAGCATGAAACTCAATTAGTCAGAGTGCCAAGTGCTGATTAGTGCTAACCTAATTGAATCAATTACCCTTAAAAAATGCTTAGGTTGCAGATAATAAATGATTGTAAATGGATAATTGAGGATTCACTCACAGATTACAGGGGAACGAACACAAAATACTCTTCAGCATGGACAACACAGATCAGTAAACAAGCGCACAAATCCTCTGCTGTTGAGGGTTTTATTCTCCTGCAACTCTACACAAATCAACAAGAGGACACACCTTGAACTGAACACTATAAAAACTCTCTTCAGGCTCCATTCTGCAGGGAAAATTATTTAGATCACGTTTTACAACAAAGATTGCCCTAAATGATTTTACACAAATACAAACACGGAGAAAGAACGCCACATGGTGGCTTGGCTGATAAGTTGAAACCATAACAGACTATCTGTACCCCACAACCAGGTATCGTAGCAGATTATGCACTTGTGCCAAGTGCGCAGATGTAGCAAGATATGTTAACAGTTAGACTACTAAATGTTTTCTGAGACAGGGATGTCTGTATCATCTTCACTATGGGTCGTTGTGCTTTTCACTTTCCAGAGTTCACAAATCCTGTAGAAAGTGAAACACCATCAACACTACTGTGAAGCATGCAGAACCTGCAAAAATTGAGTGGCCCACCAATAAAGATCAGCTGCTAGATGTATCTCCAGATATTGATTGTAAGCATTAAAGAATAATCCCTACAAACAAAAGATGCAATCAAATTATTAGATTGTAAGCAACAAGATCAATTCTATCAGGCCACGTTTTCAATCAGTCACATTTGGATCTTCAAGAGCTAAAGGAGGTGACTTCTTACCAGGGAAAGTTTATCCAGCAAGAGGATTTGCATGGATAGTCACGCGATTAATCCTGATCTCAGCCAGTGGTCTATCCCCAGGTCCTGTCTGTGTCTGGGCAAGCCAAAAAGCTCATGCAGTTAGTCATGTTTCTAAGTAGGCACTGGCAAACAAACATATGTTTAATGTGTATTTGGGAAGAATAAAAGGATAATAACAAATAAAACATAAATATAACTATCAATATTCTTATAATTTATCAATAAGATGTCTCTGTTTGCCCATGTCAAATTATATATACAAAATCATCCAATAAAAATAAAATGGCAAGTATTTTATATCTTATTGTTTAAGACATTGAATTATTTTATATAGAAGAATAAATTTACTTAGTTATTGTTTGTTTGGTAGAAATACATTTATAAAATCATCAACAGGAATTTTGAAAAAGAGGCACAAATATAATTCAACTCTTAAATTAGAAAAGGAAAACCTGTGCTCTTGCATGCATGTGCCTTTACATGCCATTTGGCAGCAGGTAATTGGCAACCCCCAACAGCTATTGGTGTAGAAGGGCATGTATTGGAGTGGTGGCATTCAAAAGCAAAGTCTCTTAAACATTATTCCATTACAAGCTAACTGGTGGAAACAAAATCTTGTGGTAAAAGCTAAATATAGCTACAAGTTCATACACAACTCGAAAACAATGAAATCTGATGAAAGCCTTGAAGCAAAAGAGAGGTGTACCGCCATAGTCTAGGAGGCAGCAGAGATCTAAAGAGGCTTATAACGATGTGGTTGGGGTCTGGGTTTGGGGCTAATCGTGCTTCCTTGGATGGAATTAGGAGTGGGATAGAGAGTGATAATATGATAGGAAATTTTCCCCGACAGCTGGTTTGAAAAGAAATTTACTGAATTTAATATAGCAGGTCCATGCTAATCTGCTACTGCATTATAGGAGTGACAGTAAGGGATTCCAAAACCAGCACCAACATAATCAGGGCCATGCAAAAGACATGGGAAAGGGACATGTCTCATCATCCATTATGGTATCGTATACATAAATGATTTGATAGAATCTTTGGGGAACATGGCTTCTCTTGGTTCTGCAGCTTCTGCCTATCAAATCATAGGGGGAACATGGCTTCTCTTGGTTCTGCAGCTTCTGCCCCTAGAAGATAGATTGATTGATTTGATAGAATCTTTGGGCAACATGGCTTCTCTTGGTTCTGCAGCTTCTGCCCCTAGATAGATAAATGGATAGATAGATAGAAGGAGAGAGAGAGAGAGAGAGAGAGAGAGAGATAATTATCTGCTAAAAAGGGGAGAGAAATTAGGGAAAAAGACATTAGATGATAATGGATAAAGAAATTGTGCCGAAAAAGAACTTATAATTGTAACAAAATAAAAGGTCAAAGGTACTCTAGGCCAGAAAGTGACAAGTGGAAAATTATAAGATCTCAAAACACCTGGATCTTAATATAATATAGAAATAGATACACAATGCAAGTCTATCTCAAAAGCATAATTGCAATCATCTTGTGGCTTGTGCTAAAAGTTAAACACATTTGGGCGCTAAAATCCACATACCTTTTCCATAAGGTCTAGAACTTCAAACCCATGGATTACTCGTCCAAAAACTGTGTAGAGTCCATTTAGATGTGGTTGCTTCGCATAAGTGATAAAGAATTGGCTTCCATTTGTGTTGGGTCCACTATTTGCCATTGAAAGTGTTCCCCTTGCATTGTGCTAGAAAACAATAAGATACTGTATTAGTATTCCTCTAGGAAAAAAGTAATCTACAACACAGTTTGATAATAAATTATGGCATTATCAAAAGAAACTCATCTAGTAGGTGGCAAGTATACACTGGTCAAAATCGTCTTTGTCAAGCATATATTCATCAGACAATTACAATCAATCAGAGAAAAAGATAACATAGTATAGACAAAGAAAAAAATACAGTAGTTGGTGAAAAGTCACTTCTATTGGTCAGTGCATTCTGGCTTCGGACACCTCTGTCACTAATGAAGAAATTAAGTGCTGGCTACTGTACCATCCTAGAAGGCTAGAACACCCACACCAATTCAAGAGGTTTAAGGATATTGGCATATGATACCTTAAGTGACTCCCGGATTTCATCGTTGAATTTCTTCCCCCATATGCTGGTCCCTCCCTTGCCGGTGCCTGTAGGATCTCCACCTTGGATCATGAAACCCTTGATATTTCGATGAAATATAGTTCCATCATAATAGCCACTAGCACAAAGCGCCAAAAAGTTCTGCATCAAAATTGAGCTCAATTAAGTTTCAGCAAGCATGTAGTTTAGCAGTACAATATGCACATGTTATGTTCCTGTATTTGGTGATTTTTATGTAGATAGAAGAAAATAGAATCACAAAGCAAGCAAAATTGTTGTGATCTTTTCCCAGTACTTCTGATGTTTATAAAGAATATTTTTTTAATGGCTCAGCAGGAATGAAGTGGCTGATCTAGTGAAAAGACATGCCTGTATTTCTAACTGATCATACATAGCCTAAGTACAGAACAACAAGAAATTTGTATCATAGCTTAAGTATACAACAACAGTAAAATTCAATGTCTTGCCAACCAACATGGGCCATCTAAGTGGTACTACTTCAAATGGTAGCCTAGAATATAGGTTCACATTCATGTCAAATCTGAGGTAGTGGGTTCAACATATTGCCAATGAGTCACTATAAATATAGCAACATTTGTCAAGTTAGTTTATTAAGGTCCTCTGCATATTATTGCAATATATATATATATATTCCAAATTGGAGTGTGTTTACTGCCATAGTACAAATAATAACCAATAGTACATATTCAGACCATTGCCTGAACAGAATGTTAACGTTGTTTTTTTCTCTCTTCTTCAATCAACACTGTACAAGAGCCAAAACTCAATCACCATCGACCGCAGTCGCCATTAAAGATTGTCACAGCCCCCCTTTGATGATAGAGCCACTGGTCTAATTTCCATTTCAACCAAGCAAACTATGATTTGTTAGGCCCACATTGTTTAGAGCTTGATTTTGCTTCCTCCCATACTACTTAAGGTGGCTATGACTTGCCCATGGGATTAAGTTACATATTATCACCTTCCTTGAGTTTGCTCTTCTTCTTCTACAAACTTTCAAACAATACACGAGATGTAGGCTAGGTTGTCAGCCCAAAAAGTTGGTCCAAGGAATGCCATCTCGATATCGGACCCCATACCAATGCTACACTATTAATATGTCGGTATGGGGCTAGTTTAGCATACCGAGCATCGGTACATCCCCAGAACCACATCCCAGTATCGAACCAATATGGTACAATATATCCTATACTGCCCAATTCGATACAGTATGGCAAACCTCGAGTTGATCCTTTGCACAAGTTGCCGCTGAATTCACAGACCTATTCCTCAGTTTGATGCTACCTTATCTAAGCAATTTGACATTGAAGCTCAGTTACATGCCCTTGCAACAAGAGCCACATCCAATACTGTCCGTACGGAGTATAGGCAGTATATGTCATCCTCTCATGTCAATTGATGGTTTGCATTTGCTGCAAATCTTTAACTATGACAACTCTTACCAAGTTTAAACTTGAAATACTGCTTCTTCCCATTTTATCTATTCTAGAAACTCCCTCAAAAATCTGTCTTTTACATGCAAATAAACTACTATCTATAGTTTCTGTCTCCAATCCTAAATTTATAAAACTACACTCAAAACAATAATTTCCAATGTCATAGAGAAATCCTAGACTTCCAAATCTTTTTGAAAACTATCAGAATACAAATAATATGAGAAAACAACCTTTTATAACTAAAGTAGTCTTAGACAGCTGTTGGACTCCCAAGTGCTGGAAGTATCCTCCCACAAAATGGCCAGCTGCTATACAGGCTTGTTTCACCTTTTAAAGCAATCCTATTTATAGCAAGATTTCTCTAAAGTGGCCACTTACTTTCATGGGTGTGTCCCTTTATACTTCCAACAATAATACAAGAAACTTGGCTGCTCCAAACTTGTTTTAGAAAGCTGTAAAATGCAAATAACTAAACCATCAAAACCTACTCACCTTTATCAGCATCTCCCTTTAACATTTCAACAAGTTAACACAAAGAGAGCTTGGCTGCACCCAACTTGCTCTGGATACTCATAAAATGCAAAATAACTAAACTATGAACACCTCAAACCATGTCCAATGCAATATATCAAGATGTATCAAGCTAGCCTTTGTCGATATCAACTTTCACCTTAGCCGATCAATATGAATATGACCTCCACATGCAAGAAGCTTTTAGCAAGACTTCATCTCCTTGATAGTGTAACTACAATGTTAATTTGTAGTCTACAGATTTAATTTTTTATTATGCTTTCGAGTTTTCTTTTATTCACAACAAAATGCACTTAATTTAGGAATTCAAATTGTACTATGCATTTCTGGGAGTTCAATAATAGATGTTTTAACCTCAGCATATAATATTGCTTGATTAGAAGATATGATAAGCAGATAAAACTGAGAAGAACCTATATGACCTATGGATATCCTCCAGGAATCTCTCATAGGTTGATACAAGGTTTCCAATCAGGTTCCATTATGGTCCAGGGCCAGGTCAAAACAATACCATCTCAACACCAGGGACAATTTGGGATGAACACTAGGACCCTAGGATGCCCATTTTTCATTTTTCTTTGTTATTCATTGTTTTAGTAGATGTTTCAAGGGTTTTTAGAGTTTGTTATATTTGAGGATTAAGGTAAGTTTTAAGCATGTGATTGTGTTAATGTCACCAACACTAGCGTCAGCACCAATTATTTGAAACCTAAGCTCTTCCTTCCCTTCTTCCTCTCCTCTCTCTTCTCACTTTCCTTGCTTTCAAATGTGCAAACAACAATAAAGCATCGAGCACTGTTTTCATCAAGTCCTTGCTCTGTCTTGGTACCAGCTAACCTAGTCACCAACCTGGCTGGTCTCAGCCAGTACCAAGAAGACAACCTAATTCATATGACCTGAAGTCCCTTAGCTGTCCCAAGTCCTGGACTCTGACTAGTCCAATATGGAACATACCAAGTATTGAATCTAGCACCACTTGGGTTGGGTTGGGTCAGGCTCGGAGGCTAATCTGGATCCGTCCCAATCTCAATTGATTCACAATTTTTAGAACTGGATCTGAACCAATCAATGTTAGAATCAACCCAAAAGTTAAAAAAGATCAGCAAATAAACTATTGATCTTATTCAAGAAAAAAATCAATAATAGAATATATTCAAAAAAAAACAATATATGATACATTCAAAGGCATTTACAGTAATAAAATTCAAAATACCTATAATTGTAAAATATAACATGTCACAAGTCACAACCTCAATAAACCAATACTTTATTCAAAAAGCAATAGTTAGCAAAAATCATGAGTGAAGAATCAATGAAAATTAACCATGTATTATATAATATATAATTAATGCATTACAATAGATTAACTTCATATGCATTGGTAAGTATATATTTATATAAATGGTCAGGATGGTTTGGGTCTGCATTATCCCAACCTCTTTAACCCATTCCCTAAACAATCCAATTAGGTTCTAAAAAGTGCAACTAATACTGCTTAGCTCCTATTTTAAACCCAAACCAGACCAAGCCAACAAGTGGGTCCATTCAATTCTTGGATGGATCCAAACCCAAGTGCACCCCCAAATGAATCCAGGGTGATGCATCTTTTCATGCTAGTGAATGGTTATACTAGCCACAACAAAATACAGCATAAAAAAGGTGGTCAACTGCACAAGGCTCCCGCCACTTTAGGGTCTGAGGAGGATCAAATGTATGCTGACTTAACCTACATGGAGAGAGTTTGTTTCCATGATTCAAACCTAAGACACCCACATCAGGAGCACCCTTACCATTGTGCCAAGGATTACCCTCACAACAAAATATAGCGATAACACATAACATACAAGACAAAACAAGTTGAGAACTATAAGATATATCCTGAAATTGTTCTAACATATTCGATCAATGCATCAAATACATACATGAATTGGGAAGGAGAAAAGTAAGTGATCATCATTAGTAAGATGGCTTTCATGCTAAATTAGATTTCATGAACATAATTGATGCTTCATAATTAGGCTTCATATGTACCAAAGTCCCATGCAATCCCTAAAACCAACAGACCCTCCTGAGAAAGATTAAATGAAGTTTTAGATAATTGCAAGCTCCCTTTGAGCATCGGAAGTGCTTTGGGTACCCATGCCGGCTATCATGAGAGATGTGTCAAGGAAGTGAAAGCCACAAATAAAGACGGCCCATGGTTAAACAAGCAAGATATTAGATATGCCAATGGTATCACAACATCCTTTAAAAGTGAAAGCCACAAATCAATTTCCAGGTGTTAGGCCTACCAAACTCAAATTTTAATTACAGTCACATTGTTGGATAAATTTATCTCGTTAAAGAGATGTTTCCTATTAGCAATTCTAAAAGTTCCGTTACCATTTGGTTGAACTTTTTGATATTTATGCAAGATTGAATTCAAATAAGTATTAAGAATGCTCAAAAATTTGGTTAAATAGATGGAAAGGAACGGATTTGCCTTCTCGAAGGAATATGGAAGATTTTAATAATAATCAAGGTATTAACCAAAATAAAGATCAAATTTTCTTGATGACATAGGGAAATAAAGATAGCCAAATGCTTAAGTGGACATCCAGATGTCATTTCAAAGGAGTTGGTTTTTAGCAGAAGCAATGACAAGTGGGATCCTCAATGACAACCACAAATAATGGGATAAGGTTAGTTGTTTGTGCAACATAATGATTTCTTAATTGGTCCAAAGTAGAGTTGTGTGGGTTGTACCAACAACAAAGATCTCATAAAGCTAATCTATACCAAACATTCACTGGACGTCCTTCAGAAATTTAAGGATAAATAAAATATGAATGGACTCTCTCAAATGCACTAAGACCAAACCCACATCTCTCTCTCCGCCCACTGCCCAGCCCAATGGATTGTCTCTCATGTGCATCGCACATGCCTAATGCTAGTGAAAGAAGAAAGGTAATTAAATTGAAAATATAGAAGATGAATGAAAGTTACCAATGGTTCGATATACAGTCAAACTAATTGGTTTGCATCCTAGAAAAAGCTTTCTTATATTGAAGAACTAACCAATAGTTTCCAGTATTATCATAAACTCTCTCTTTCCAATTCCATGCTGTTTAAATGTCAAGCTTTCACAAAAGATTTGGGAAAGGTCTAAAATCTTCACTGTTTTCAATAAAAACTTGAAGACTAATGCTAAATTTCTATTTTGAATTTCCTCTCGGCCAAGAGGCTGCAAATTTTTTAAAATCTATCCCTCTGAGTAAGTTGCAAACTTACTAGTGCATGTATCTTAGTAAGTACGCATAAATATTAATAAAAAAAAAATCAAACCTTAAATCCTAAAAAAGAACTACAAAACCCTCTCAAGAACTCCTTAGTTCAGATTTAGAGAG
>KE505642.1:208701-220643 GCA_000441515.1 Elaeis oleifera
CTCTCAAGAACTCCTTAGTTCAGATTTAGAGAGAAAAATTGGTAACCCATCTCTTTGTTACCTTTGTCCCCCATCCTTATCACCTCACTTGCTGCATGGCCCTTATCTCAAAGAGAGCTCTTCTAGTACCCAAACTAGTAGTCAGCATGGTATATGATGCTGAAACCTCTCTTCTCTAGCTCTCTCCATCTAATCCTCACCTCAACAATGACTCCATCATAACTCATCCATCCTTCCACTTTGACAAGTACTGTGTGTGCGTGTGCGTGTGTGTGTGTATCCTCACTCCTGCAACCAACCTAACCCCTCTAGATTTGATAAATTGACCCTATCCCCACCTTTT
Source organism: Elaeis oleifera (assembly GCA_000441515.1). Classification (NCBI taxonomy): domain Eukaryota; kingdom Viridiplantae; phylum Streptophyta; class Magnoliopsida; order Arecales; family Arecaceae; genus Elaeis; species Elaeis oleifera. The sequence goes on from KE505642.1 coordinate 209,045, forward strand.
CTCCAGTTGCAACCCCATCCACATTTCCCACCTGCAAACTCCGCTAATGGAAACCTCTTACATGCTTGCTACTTGGCTTGCAATGGCTACCTAATATTCTAGACCTAATATTTGATTAGCCTATGACATGCTACAAGATTGGGGACCTTTGGGAATTGGAACACAATGTTTGATGATTTCTTTTATTGCTTAACAATTTTATTTTGGTTCATAAAAGATAATTGTTGACTTTTGGTTTTGTATTGAGTTAATATATTTTACATATTTCTGATAGAATATCTATTTTTATTAATTTATTTATTTTTTGAATATGTCTTGGGTCCAACCAATAAACCAATAGGTTAAATCAGTGACTAAGCCACAGGCTTGTTCTGATAACTATGCTTGACAAAAAGGAAGATATGATAAGAGGGAGGAGAATAACAAAAACACGAAGAATGAAGGATAGGAAGGGAAGCACTCTACAAGCATTTCTTTCTTTCAAATAAAATGTCTACAAAATTCAATTCTACTATAAAGAGAGTCTTTAGTAGACTAACCCTCTCTTACATACATCAAGACTCAAAACACAAGCCACATCAACTGATTCAACCAGTGTTTGTTGAACCACCCCAGCGTGCTAAACCGTACCGACAGCTAACCAGTATGATTCGGATGTTTGATTCGACATGCCAGCGAAGACAAAGTGAGGAAGAAGGAAAGAGAGGAAGAAAGAGAGAAGAAAGGAAGGGAAGGAAAAGGTCGATGGTTGCCCGCCTAGGCCTTCGAGGCTCCCGATCCTCTACAAGATGCGAGAAGAGAGAGATAGAGAGGGAAGGGAGAGAAGAGGAGGGAGCGGCCCATTGCCGGCTTCACTATTTATTATATTTTTAAAAACATGATGAAACAGGGACAAACTCCTATTTCGAACCCACAACGGCCACTATTTTGGACCATCCGACAGCCATGGCAGCCTCTCCGCTGCCTTCCGCTCCCTCCTCTTCTCTCTTGCCCTCTCTCTATTTTCGTATTTTCTCTCGTGAAGGACCGCAGAACCCGAAAGGCCTCATCAGTTCTCCCGCAACCTCCGCGGCCCTCTAGTAGCCACCACCGATGTCTCCACCGGCCTCTCTTTCCCTCCCTCCCTCTCTCTCCCTCCTTTCTTTCTCTCTCTTTATCCCCCGTTCATCCCCCATTTCCGTGTCAGTTCAGACCTAGTGCAAGGGCATACCGACTCATGCTGTCAGTCAGCCAACATGGAATCCAGTTCCAAGTTGGCGATCCTTAGATTCAACCATCACTTTGTAAAGAGTCTCATGAAAAAGAACTAATCAGCTAAATAGATCCACATGCTAAAGAACTATTGGCAATGTTACTTAAAACATGAACTATAGTCAAGCATCTAGAAACCTTAAAGAATATAATATCATTTAGATTCCTGCATACAAAAAAATAATTAGTTGAACCGCTTGTATAATGTTATAAAATTCATAAAACTTGTTCAATATTATGTTAGGCTTGAAACTTCTATATAAGAGTGGTAAAGCTAGTCTTTTAGTAGCACCATCTTCATTATTTGCTAACTTGAGGTGCCAAGGAGAGACAATAAGTGTCCAAAGGGCCTAGCTATCCAACAGTCTCACACATCAAGAACCTAAAATTTAGAGCATCCAGCTATCCCCAGCCACTGTAACTCCCAAAAAGTTTGGACTAAGAATCTGAAAAGGAATTAATTAAGCGTGTGTCTAGTGTTGCTTAAAAGAAATTGTTGTGATCTAAAGGTTAAAAGCTACTTCATAAAAATAATAATGATTGGTAGCATCACTTGAGAAGTGCTTCTTCAAAAAGAGCAAGTCAAAATGTGGCTCTTAAGAGAAGCCTGAAAAACTAACTTTTGGCTTCTGCTCTTGTAGCCTTGCTCCATGTCTTTCAAATATGTTAAGCCCATGGACAGAAAGTGGATATACAGTATGTGATTACAAAATGCAAAAAATTCGAAAAAGCACTTTTTATTTAAGAATCTATATGAAAATGTTTATAAGAATGACTTTTAAAAAAGCAGAAGCAACTTCAAACATACTCTAAGCATATTTCTTGTGCATCTAAGTCACATCCATATTGATGTCAAATTGTTTCATCTAAAATTCCTAAACACTCTCAAAACAAAGATTAAATGGTGAAGAAAAAATGACTGGATATACATCAAAATCATGATCTTGCAATGTTCTTTAAAAATATAGTCATGATTTTATGATGCTCAGTGTTTAGTTATGCAAGAAAATTTCATAGAAGCCCTAAATTCATTTTATTGAAAATTTATACTTCAAATAGAGTTTTTCAAATTCATGATTTTCTCTCTTTATCACCTTGCACCATTTCCTTTTTGATCCTTATTGTCTTTGACAACCAAATACCTTGCAAAAATTCTCGAATTAAAAATTCAAAATATAAATTCAGGAAAAAGTTAAAATCAAATTTGAAATTGAAAACTTCCAAATGGAGCCCAAAACAAGTTTGAGGCCCAAGCATAGAGGCAGATCAAGGATGATTTAGCAGCTGCTTTCTTCTCTATCAATGGCCAGCATAAGGGAATCCTTTGGCTGGTTATGTTGCAATAGCTGAACCACTGATTTCTCACTATGAATAATGTACTCCTCTACATTATTGGCTGTTTACGACAAGCAACCTTATGCCATTTGTATGGTGTCAATCCAGTGCATCAATATATGATTCATTGAGTTTCGAGAATGTTTTACCGCTGACCCTCCACGTAATTTTAGCCTTCTGTAAGTTGGTGATTATTTTCACACAACATGACTACAAGCAATTGAGAAATTTATAATCAGACAATGATAACCCTACATAAAAGGTTTCCAGCCAAGACATTTCTCCATAAAAATGTAGCAGACCAAATCATATTTGGAAAAAAAAAAAAAAGCTTATCTAGGAAATGCAGAACATATTTTCCTAATCTCAAAGCTTTTCAAAAAGTCCTAGACTGACCAAATAATATATGCTCATATAGAATTCAAAAACAGTAGCACAAAATGGCTTAAAATTGTCGAGAATTATAAGACCTCTAGCTCCCGGATTTCAATAGGAATTGAATGAAACCATATTATTTTCTATCCATTGCAATTATTTTGGTCAATATATTTGAAACCAACTGGTTTTGTCTAAATTTCGTTATGTGTAAAGGTTCTTAGCTCTGCTGCGCACATGTAAACAGAAAATGTATTGCTGCTATTGAAACATGTGCAAACTAAGACTATTGGCTTGGTTTCCCTCCAAATTTCAATAAACTAAGTCAAATAAAGAATGTTTGAAATCCTCTAGTGAACAAGGTAAGAGATGAACAATGGATCTATATTAACCACTTACGTATATAAAATCTAGCTTAAGAACATCAATTATGCATCATGATTTGAGAATTCTTGCACATAATGGCTCAACCCAAGAACACTGAAATTTTGCAGGATAAAAGGCCACGGCACACCAAAATGAAATAACTCAGTGCCCAACAACATGGACAATCAAAGACTAGGAAACAAAGACACTTCAAAATGCATCCTATATTTGCATCTAATATGTATTGTATATCAATACATGTTATATTACTTCAGGAATACGTATTTTTTTTAATCTTGTTTCCTAAAGTAAGAAAAAGTTCAACATAATCCCTGGATACACTGGCAATACTTTCTCGATACTTTGGAGGATAAGGAAAGGGCCTTTCTATCATATGAACGTTGACATTTTCATGATTCATAGTTCGTTATAAAGTTTGTGATAATGTTACTATATGGAGGATATAAATTTTGGTTCATAAATAGAGGAGATCGTGGACTATGTTATTTGAGCCCATCATCCACCAAACCTACGAGTGTAACAATCACAGTGCACTAAGGAAGTAATTATCAACCACTCCACTAAACTTCGCCGCTTGCCAATCACCACATTGGAAATTTGCAGAGAAATGTTACGTTAATATAAAATTAAAAAATAAAAGCGGATAGATATTAACAAAAAAGAAAGAAACTAAAGAACCTCAGCTGTTTTGGGGACCTCGTCGCAAGCGATCTCGCACTTGATATCGCCCAGATTCGTGTGCAGAGTGACCGACTGCGGAAGAAAACCGATTAGAAAGGGTTAGGGTTTCGAAGAACGATGGCGTAGGAAATGGAAAACGAAAGTTGAAGGATTTCAGACGCAAAGAGTTGGAAGGGCGAGAACGAGTTATCTACCATCGTTTTTTCTTCTTGTCGGATGGAAGAAAGTACTTGTTTAGTAAAAAGAGAGAGGGGGCTTAAGAACTCTCGGATTTGGGAAGGAACCAAAGCAAATACTGGAATAGAGTTCTAATTCTAAAAGGAGCGCGAGCCAGACCCCTTTGCCTCCGCTTCCTCGAGAGGTGGATGCTTCTGGAGGCCTGTGGGGCTGTCCAATTATCAGGGCCTAAAAGCCTACTGAGCTCTATGGTTTTCTTGGATCGGGTTGGGCTTTTCCACTGAGTTGTGGTCGAATCTGGCCCAGCCCTGTCAACTTATGCCTACTGAACCCAACGGCAAGCAGGAGAGTCAAGCGGTCGTTGGTTTTTTCTTTCTTTTTTTTTTTTTTTATTTTATGTTTAGCACGACAGTTCCGTGTTTAGTTGAGTGACACCTCACCCATCTGAAGATAATGACTGTCACCTATCTCTTGATCCATTGTATATAGCATGCTAGCAGTGTTCAGCATGCCAATGGAATAATAGACAACAGCCGTCAATCTCTAAGATGAATGATATATCATCCATCCAAATATGCACCAAATTTTGAGGTACAAAACATGCACCATAGAGCATTCAAATTCAAGAAAGTTCTAATCGGTCTCATTTTTACTTTAACAACATTCAAGGAGGTAAAAAAATATAAACATTTCAAACAATAAAGTTAAACTAAGCTTCAATAGAATTTGTAACCTACTACAAGACTAACAAAATTTTAGGTCTAACTAGAAATCAGCCTAAAATCTGCTGGCATCAAATTTTGGTCCATGTTTTGTGCTGGGCTCTTTCCTAGGGTTAACCAGCTCAAGTAACTGGCGGCCCGCTTAAACCCGAATTGTTTTAGACAAGCATGGACCTAATTTTAAGCTCAGGGGATAGGAGCAAGTTTGAGAGTTGAGCCCATCTATTAAATATATCGAGTTCGGATTTATATCAATGCAGCCAAGCCAGATTTTATATAATATATATAATATGATATAATGTAGTATAATATAATATAATATAATATATAAATATAGAAAATTATCATATTCTCTCCTCACCCTCCTATCCACCCTCTCCCTCCCACGAGCTCTTGCATCTCTTCACCCTCACCACCAATGACTTGAGAGCTTTAACGCTAACGACCTTAATGATGTTAAGATCTGATATCTCGAGATTCGATCCATATTGAGCTCACAGCGAGGTCCGCGATGAAACGAAATCCAACGAGATCAAGATCACCTCAAACGGAGCTCGGACGAAGGAAATACATGCGTTTGAAGTTGTCACGGAACACGAGGCGGTGGAGGATTGCCGATGGACCGGCGGTGGTGCGGCCGTGCGCAGCCCAGGCGCGGCAGCGCACGGCTGGGTGCGGCAGGGTGCGGCCCAGCGTGCGGCACCCGACCAAGCCCAGGCATGCGGGCCGGCCCAGGCCCGGGCATGCGGGGCGCCCAGGCCCACGCACGGGCCAGCCCAGGCCTAGCGCGCCGCTGGGAGCCCGTTCGCCCGTTCGCCCGATCCACTGTGGACCGGACGGTGCACATAGGAGGCTGTGGACTGCATGGGCGTTTTCCACACGTTTCGTGCGGTCCATGGCACTATTCCATGAACCGATTGCGATCAAACGGCTCTGAGAGGCTTGCGGTGTTGATGCGACGATCCGGGGCTTGTTTTGAGCTTGATTAGGACTTCTAAACCTAATCTAATTGATGTTTAAGCCCTTTAAAAGGGCCTGATGCTCAACAGAAAGCTGTGTGGTGGCTTGGTTTTCACGGGAGAGAACCCACACGAAGGACCTGTGGGCGCGGACAGCTTCGCGCGAACCAGAAAAGAACCCATGAGGAAGAAAGAGAGAGACGCATGACGCTGTGAGAGAAGGAGCAGAGCTCCTGGACAGCGAACAGCGGTCACTTCAAAAGTTCAGAGGGATCTTCCTAGAGAGAGCTTTTGTGAGGAAGAACTTTCTGTGAGAGAGAAATTGAGTGTACGAGGGTTGAGGGTGAGATCTCCTCTTATAAATTTTTTTTCATAGTGAAGTTTGCATGCCCGTGAAGATGAGCCATTTTGGCTGATCCACATATTTAATTATTTTTATTTATTTCTTCTTTCTTCCTGTTGCATCGCACAGTACCGAAAAGATCTTGAGAGGTGGTGTCCTGACCAGACATCCATCCAACAAATGGTATCAGCGCGAGGCGGTATAAGAACGCAGATTGCAATGGTGGTAAGCAAAACTGAAGATGGAGAAGATAGAACAATCAAGATGGAGATCAACAAATTTGATGGAAGAGCAATTTCTCCTTATAGCAGGCAAGGGTGAAGGACGTGCTCATCCAGCAAGGGTTGATGATGCTCTCTTATGCGAGGAGAAGCCGACTACCATAGAGGTGAGGGATTGAAAACGGCTACAAATACAGGCGGTGAGTACCATTCGTATGTACCTAGCAGATAAGGTGGGGATCCATGTGCTTAGCGAGACTTCTCCGATGGTGCTGTGGTCGAAGCTCGAGAAATTGTACATGGTGAAGTCTCTCACCAATACTCTCTTCCTCTGGAGGCAGTTCTACCAGCTGCGAATGACTGAAGGACAGAGCGTGCAGGAACATCTCAGCCACTTCTGGAAGATCCTCACTGACCTCTTCAGCATTGGTGAGAATATTGAGGAGAAGATCAGGGTGCTGATTTTGCTAGCGTCGCTTTTTTCTTCGTACGAGTCCTTGATGATTGCTCTTCTAGTGGGAAAGAGCACCATCAAGATGGACGAGGTCACCGTGGCAATACTCCAGAATGTGGTTCTCAGAAGGAAGAACCCAGCTTGGAGCTCAGGTGGCGGTAGCTCTGCTTTGGTGGCTTTTGGAGGAGCAAGAGGTGGTAGACGGAGCGATAGGAGATCGCGACGAGGATAGTCCAAGTTCAGGAGAGATTGAGCAAAATCAGGTGTTACCGATGTGACGAGTTGGGGCATCTAGTCAGAGATTGCTCTTAACTCAAAAATCGGACGATGGTTGCTGTGACGACGGCCAGTAATGATTCAGAAGGAGATATCTTGGAGATATCTGATGAGGTATTTACTTCTTCCCAACAATAGATATTAGATTCCGCATGTACCCATCATATATATTACAGAGAAGAGCAGTTTGACTCCCTGGAGAACAGTGAAGGCACTGTTTATCTATCGGATGGATCGAGCTGTGCGATCAGAGGCATCGGGACGATCAGCTGGAGGACATATGATGATACAGTGAAGAGATTGGGGGAGGTCCAATACATACCCACTTTCAGGCAGAATCTTATCCACTGAGTAGACTGAATTTGAGAGGCTATAGGACGATAGCTGGTGGAGAAATCCTGAAGGTGCTACGCAGCGATAGGATTGCTCTGGAGGGGAAGAAGGGGAGGAGAGGACATTATTATCTGGTGGGGAGCTCAGTGTGAGGTGGAGCTTCGGGAGCCAGGAGGAGCCCAGAGCGAGGTGGATCTCCAGGTGGAGGTGGATCGGGCACGAGACAGGAGACTCGAAAGGACGAGAAGCGACGTCGCAAGGTGAGATTCCTATTGCCGCAAGATGATACCTTGAGTAGGTCTCAGGTTAGAAAGAGCACAGCATACGATGGAGATGGGATCGAACGATCTGGCTCGACTCTCATGTTTGCCCATCCATGATCAGCAGACGATTGCCCCAGGGCATGGGGGCGAGGAGATTCAGAAGCTCTCGGAGTTAGGAGGAGGCCGAATATCGAGTCAAGATGAAAATTGTTAGAATTTGATACTTCGATATTTGATCCATATTGAGCTCACAGCGACGTCCGTGATGAAAAATAGAGTCCAACAAGATCAAGATCACCTCAAATAGAGCTCGGACGAAAGAGATACATGCGTTTGAAGTTGTCACGAAACCCGAGGTGGTGGAGGACTGTCGGCGGGCCGGTGGACCGACGGCGGTGCTGCCCAGGCGTGGCAGCGTGCAGTTGGGCACGGTAGGGCATGGCCCAGCGCACGGTGCCAGCCCAGGCTCGGGCGCGCAGGGTGCGGCCAAGCCCAAGCCCAAGCGCACGGGCGCGCAGGCCGACCCAGGCTCAGGCACACGGGGCACGGCCCAGACCCAGGCGCAGGCCGGCCCAGGCCCAGCGCGTCGCTGGGAGCCCGTTCGCCCGGTCCACCATGGATCGGGCGGTGCACAGAGGAGGCTGTGGACCGTGTGGGTGTTTCTCATGTGTTTCGTGCAGTCCATGATACTATTTCGTGGATCGATCACGATCGGACAGCTCTGAGAGGCTTGCGGTGTTGATCCGATGGTTCGGAGCTTGTTTGAGCTTGATTAGGACTTCTAAACCTAATCTAATTGATATTTAAGCCATTTACAAGGGCCTGATGCTCAACAGAAAGCTGTGTGGTGGCTTGATTTTCACGGGAGAGAACCCACGCGAAGGACCTGTGGGCGCAGACGACTTCATGCGAACCAGAGAAGAACCCATGAGAAAGAAAGAGAGAGACGCGTGATGCTGTGAGAGAAGGAGAAAAGCTCCTGAACAGCGAACAACAGTCACTTCAGGGGTTCAGGGGGTCTTCCTAGAGAGAGAGCTTTTGTGAGGAAGAACTTTCTATGAGAGAGAAATTAGGTATACGAGGGTTGAGGGTGAGATATCCTCTTATAAAAATTTTTTTCTCATAGTGAAGTTTGCATGCCCCATGGAGGCGAGTTCTTTTTGACTGATTCACGTATTTGATTGTTTTCTGTTTTATTTCTTCTTTCTTCCTGCTGCAACGCGTAGTACCGAAAAGATCTTGAGAGGTGGTGTCCTGATCAGAATCCATCCAACAAGTAGTATCAGAGTGAGGTGGTACAAGGACGCAGATTACAGTGGTGGTGAGCAAGACTGAAGATGGAGAAATAAAACAATCAAGATAGAGATCAACAAGTTTGATGAAAAGAGCAATTTCTCCTTATGGCAGGTAAGGGTGAAGGATGAGCTCATCCAGCAAGAGTTAATCGATGCTCTCTTGTGCGATAAGAAGCCGACCACCATGGAGGTGCGGGATTGAAAACGACTATAGATGCAGATGGTGAGTACCATCCGTATGTACCTAGCGGATGAGGTGGTGATCCATGTGCTTAGCGAGACTTCTCCGACAGTGCTATGATCGAAGCTTGAGAAATTATACATGGCGAAGTCTCTCACTAACACTCTCTTCCTCTGGAGACAGTTCTACCAGCTGCGGATGACTAAGGGACAGAGCATGCAGGAGCATCTCAGCCACTTCCAGAAAATCCTCACCGATCTTCTCAGCGTTGGTGAGAATGTTGAGGAGAAGATCAGGGCGCTAGTTTTGCTAGCGTCGCTTCTCCTTTCATACGAGTCCTTGGTGACTGCTCTTCTAGTGGGGAAGAGCACCATCAAGATGGATGAGGTCACTGCAATGATACTCCAGAATGTGGTTCTCAGAAGAGAGAACCCGATTTGGAGCTCAGATGGCGGTAGCTCAGCTTTGGTGGCTTCTAGAAGAGTAGGAGGCGGTAGACGGAGCGACAGGAGATCGCGATAAGGACGGTCCAAGTCCAGGAGGGACTTGAGCAAAATCAGGTGTTACCAGTGTGATGAGTTGGGATATCTAGCCAGAGATTGCTCTCAACTCAAAAATCAGACGATGGCTGCTGTGGCGACGGCTAATAACAATTCAAAGGGAGATGTCCTGAAGATATCTGACGAGATATTTACTTCTTCCCAACGGTGGATATTAGATTCTGTATGCACCCATCATGTATGTTGTAGAGAGAAGCAGTTTGACTCTCTGAAGAATAATGAAGATACTATTTATCTGCCGGATGAATCGAGCTGTGCGATCAGAGACATCGGGATGGTCAGCTAGAGGACACATGATGGTGCAGTGAGGAGATTGGAAGAGATCCGATATATACCTAATTTTAGAAGAATCTTATCTCACTGAGTAGACTAGATTCGAGAGGCTACAGGATGGTAGCTGGTGGAGGAATCCTAAAGGTGCTATACGGTGATAGGATTGCTCTAGAGGGGAAGAAAGGAAGGAGAGGACATTATTACCTGACGGAGAGCCCAGTGCGAGGTGGAGCTTCGGGAGCCAGGAGGAGCTCAGAGCGAGGTGGAGCTTCAGGTCGAGGTGTTTTGGGCACGAGACAGGAGAATCAGAAGGATGAGAAGCGACGTCGCAAGGTGAGATTCCTATTGCCGCAGAATGATGCCCCGAGTAGATCTCAGGTCAAGAGGAGCACAGCATACGATGGAGATGGAATCGAGCGGCCTGACTCGACTTCCATGTTGTCCATCCATGATCAGTAGGTAATTATCCCAGGGCATGGGGGCGAGGAGATCCAAAAGCTCTCGAAGTTAGGAGGAGGTCGAATATCGAGTCGAGATGGAGATTGTTATGATTTGATGTCTCAAAATTCGATCTACATTGAGCTCACAGCGAGGTTCGTGATGAAAACAGAGTCCAATGAGACCAAGATCACCTCAAACGGAGCTCGGACGAAGGAGATACACGTGTTTGAAGTTGTCACGGAACCCGAGGTGGCGGAGGATCGCCGGCGGCCGGCGGCGGGCTGGCAGACTAGCGACGGTGCCGCTGCACACGGCCCAGGCACGGCAGTGCACGGCAGGGCGTGGCCTAGTGCGTAGCGCCCGGCCCATGCCCGGGCGTGCGAGGCGCAGCCCATACTCGGGTGCACGGGCGCGCAGGCTGGCCTAGGCCCAGTGCGCCGCTGGGAGCCCGTTCACTCGGTCCATCATGGATCGGGCGGTGCACAGAGGAGGCTATGGACCACGTGGGTATTTTTCACCCATTTCGCACGATCTACGATACTATTTATTGATCGATCACGATCAGACGGCTCTGAGAGGCTTGCGGTGTTGATCCGACGGTCTGGGGCTTGTTTAAGCTTGATTAGGACTTCTAAACCTAATCTAAATGATGTTTAAGCCTTTAAAAGGCCTGATGCTCCACAGAGAGCTGTGTGGTGGCTTGATTTTCACGGGAGAGAACCCACGCGAAGGACCTATGGGCGCGAACGGCTTCATGTGAACCAGAGAAGAACCCATGAGGAAGAAAGAGAGAGACGCGTGATGCTGTGAGAGGAGCAGGGCTCCCGGACAGCAGTCACTTCAGGGGTTCAGGGGGTCTTCCTAGAGAGAGAGCTTTTGTGAGGGAGAACTTTCTGTGAGAGAGAAATTGAATGTACGAGGGTTGAGGGTGAGATCTCCTCTTGTAAATTTTTTTCTCATAGTGAAGTTTGCATGCCCCGTGGAGGCGAGTCCTTTTTGGCTGATCTACGTATTTGATTGTTTTCTGTTTTATTCTTCTTCTTCCTGCTGTATCGTGCAGTATCGAAAAGAT
>KE505642.1:228835-248383 GCA_000441515.1 Elaeis oleifera
AAATAACTTTATTTATTATAATTCATGTACTAATACAAAAGGAGCACAACCGTCAACAGGCTGACGATTGACTTTGGGACACTATTCCCAACACGTAGTTGTGTACGATGCTCTTTTAGATCATAAAATTGATTAATGATGGAATCTGTATCAAACTTTTCAATAATTCTTCTTTCAATATAAGTAATCAAGTAATCTACAAGAAAATTATCTTTCATCTTATTTTGAAGTCTATTTTTAACAATTTTCATAGCTGAAAATGATCACTCAGTTGTTGCAGTTGAAATAGGAAGAGTTAATATCAAACAAATCAAATGATCAATCAAAGGGTAACAATAGACTTTCATGTATTTGTCAATCTTTGATAAAGTTTAGAAATTGTTAACAGCTTCTTTAACTCTGGATGATGAGAGATATCAAGCTCATAATATTGTGTCTATATTATGAGATTTAGCTTTTTCTATTCACTAAAATCATCAGGATAAATTTGTTTACTAGCTCATAAATATGATTAACATTAAATAACTTGTAATTATCTCTTGGATCCAAAGTTGAGCTAAGAGTATGTATTTTCAGTGAATCTATTATTAAGCCCTTACCACTGAGTATCTATGGTGGTAATAAACAAGTTTACTCGATAATGATGCTTAAATGAAATATAATCCTATTGTTGATGAGCTCAGCTCCTTCTAATGATGTAAGGAGTACACATATCAAAAATATCAATTTTATACTTCTCACAATATAATTTTACTTCTTGAAAAAAAAATTCCAACCCGATTCTCTCTTTCTTTGTATCAAAGTTTTAGAACTAGACACCAAAGTGATGGCATTTAGGATGTCTTGAGATTTACGTTGCAGGACTTGATACAAATCATGAGTAATTATCATAATATCTTTCATAAAATGCAATATAAAGACAAACTCATAAGATGTCATAGTATTATAAGCAAAATCTGCATCACCTCGTTGGGAATGGTTATCTTCTTTCATAATCATTTGAAAGACTGTGCAAGTGCCATCAAATATCTATAATAACCTTTAATGGATACCAAATGAGAACCCCATCGAGTATCTCCAAGTTATTGCAATGTTTCAATTTAATGCAATCCAATGTCTGTCTTAATCTCATCATTGGCAATTAGATTGAAATATTAGTAGCATGTGCTGCTCTAAGTTGATCATGCCTTTTGGGAGAACTACTAACAATATTGATAATAAAATATCAAATTAGAAAAGAATTGATGTATTGAGCTAACTTCTCTAGCTGCTGCAACTCATGCTAATTATAAAAACTGAGCAAAATAATGAATATAATATACATAAGGATATTCTTTCAAAATCAATGTTTGTAATCTATTCCACTCACCGCACATATTACTAGCTCCATCATATCTTTGACTTTCAATATTATGAATATTAAGGCCATGGCAAGAAAAATGGATGCCATCTCATTTTTCAAGTTAATGCTGTAGTGTCGACACATGAATAAAATCAAAAAATCTTTCTTGCATGCAGCCTTCTTTATCAACAAATCTCAAAACAATAGCCATTTGTTCTCTTTTGGACTCATCTCGAGCTTCATCAATAATACCACGGAACTTTGAGTCACCAATTTTCTCATAAATAGTAGCAAGAATTTTTTTACAAAATGAATAATATCTTCTTTTGAATACTAGGTGAGATATATTGAGCATTTTCAGGGGTATTTTCAAGAACAACATTTGCAACATTCTGATCATAAAATGCTAAAAATTTTATTAATTCAATGAAGTTTTCATGATTCGATGATTTAGAACTTTCATCATTACCTCTAAAAGTGCATACTTGAAATGTAAGCCACCGAACTGCATCAATAGATGTCTTAAGCCGCAAATGATGATTAGCAATTACTTAAGCACTATGCTTGTTGGAGACTTTCTCCATATGCTAAAATTGAGCCATCAAAGTATCACAAGACTTTACAGAAATGTTGTGTGGTGAATTTGGACAAGATCGAACATAAGCTAAAAATGCATAATCTTTTTCATAAACTTTTTTCAATTTTTAAATCTTATTTCTGTAAAAACATTGGTACCATGATGAATATTTGAAAGATTATTAAATATATAGTATGGCAAACAAAATGCTATATCTTTAGTAGACAAATACTCTAACCAACTAGAAAATTATTTAAACCAAAAGTATTGAAAATATCGTTGATATTTTCTAAACCAAATGAAGGATATTCAGAAAGATGAGACTGATATGGTCCTGCTTTAATATAAGCATGTCGAATTTCATCACGTTGATTGATGGAATACTCCCATATTGGCAGTGTACGTAATCCTAGATTACATTCTAAAGAAGGGAGTATTGCAGCAAAGCACCTATGTCATAGTGAACAATCAAATAAAAGGGAGGTCAAAGAGAATAGGAACAGAGGAGCACACTAGATTTACATGGTTCAGGGATTTAAAGGAATCCCTTACGTCCATGGGTAGAGATGAGTAAATCCACTATTTTGATTACAAAAGAGAAAAAGCTCTCAAAATCCCAAAAATCCCCATACACCCAATAATCTATCTCTCAATTTTATATAATAAAATAGAAGAGGAAGGGTGAAGATGTCGCTTGCGGAAGAAAGGAAGACAAGGACCCCCTCTTGGTTTGCTGAAGATGTGAGATATATTTAGATCCCGCTATTGCCGCTATTGCAAAATAAGAAGGATTCTAATAGGGAAGAAATAAAAAAGAGAGTCTGAATAGGTTTTTGTTACTCCCGTGATGATCGAGTCAAAATAGAACCTAACAAATCTCTACCTTTTGATTTGGACAACACGAAAATATTTTTCAAAATAAAATTCTTGTGAATACAAAATAGTAGAAGATACTCATCTCCACCAAAATATATCTTCAAGTGCTGTAGACACCAACTAAGTCCAAGCAATGCTTAAACTTAGCAACTGAAAGAGGCTTCATCATCATGTCAGTTGGATTATCTGCAGTACCAATCTTCTTTACAATAATATTGCTTTCGACAATCACATCTCTGATAAAGCGGTACTTGATACCAATATGCTTTATCTTTTCATGGTAAATCTAATCTTTAGTCAAATGTATAGCACTAAGATTGTCATAATAGATAACAGTGATATGCATACTAGAACTGAGCTCACTCAGTAAGTCTCTCATCCAAATAGGTTCTTTCACTATCTCTGTAGCTGCCATATACTCTACCATAGTGGTAGAAAGTGCAACTGTGGACTATAAGGTAGCTTTCCAACTAACAACACAACCTTCAATAGAAAAAAGATAACCAGTAAGAGGCTTTTTGTCCAGATCTCTAATAAAGTTCGAATCAACAAATCTAGTCAAAATATCACTATTCCTACCAAATCCTAAACAAGTGCCAATTGTACCTCTCAGGTACCTCAAAATATACTTCACAGCCTACCATTGAACTTTATCAGGATTTACTTATCTGCTCACTACATTGACTGCATGTAAAATATCTAGCCTAGTGCAAATCATAGCATACATCAAACTGCCAACTACATTAGAGCATAGAATATGTGACATACAATTTTTTCTTCTTCTAAAAACTATGGTGATAAAGAAGCTGCAAGTTTAAAATGAGCAGCAAGAGGTGTAGAAATAGGCTTGGCATCTGACATACCAAAATATTGAAGTATTTTCTCAATGTACTTCACCTGCATCAATAAGTTTACCTGTAGCCCTGTTTCTCTGGATCTCCATTTCAAAATCTTCTTTGCTGCTCTCACATCTTTTTTCTCAAACTCACAGTTGAGTAATGCTTTCAACTTATTTATCTTAGACCTAACTTTTGCTGCAATCAATATATCATCAACATACAGTAATAGATAAATGAAGGAATCATCAGACAATTTTCTAAAATAGACACAGCTATTATAACGATTTCTGAAATAATCATGTTGTACCATAAAATGTCAAATCTCCTATACTATTGCCTTGGAGATTGCTTCAAGCCATATGAGGACTTCTTGAGCAAACATACATGGTCTTCTTTTCCTTCAACTCCAAAGCCTTTAGGTTGTTGCATATAAATTTGTTCATCAAGTTCACCATACAGAAATATAGTTTTAATATTCATCTGCTCTAACTCCAAATCATGAGAGGCAACTAATGCTAGCAAAATATGAATAGAGCTATGTTTAATAATAGATGAAAAAAATATCATTGCAATCAATACCTTCAACCTGACTATAGCCCTTTGCAACTAATCGTGCTTTATATCTAGCATTTTCAACACCTGGAATATCTTCTTTTTCTTGAAGATCCATTTGCAGCCAACCACTTTTTTTTCTTTAGGAGCTTTCACCAACTCCCAAGTTTGATTCCTATAAAGAGACTCAATCTCTTCTTGCATAGCAACTAGCCACTTATCAGAATCCTTACAAGATATAGCCTCTGTAAATTTGGAAGGCTCATTAGCATCAAGTGTTTCTTCTGCAATAGATAATGCATAAGCAACCATGTTTGCATAGCCATATCTCAAGGGTGGTCTAGTGTCTCTTCTTTGCCTATCTCTAGCAAGAGAATATTGATTGCTGAATTTATGGGGTTTCCTCCACCTGCTGCTGTGAATCAGGCATTTAAATAAGCTGATGCTATTGCGGAAAAGGTCTCTGATGTAATTCTGTAGTTTCAAACTCCACCTACTCTGCTATACTATCTGGAGAACCTGCATCTTGTGAAATAGAAATATCCTTCTTGAGATATAACATTACAGATTCATCAAAATAACATTTCTCTCAATAATAAATTTAGATGACTTGGGATTTAGGCATCAAAATCTGTATCCTTTGACCCCTTTTGCATAACTGAGAAAAATACACTTCTTTGCTCTTGGCTCTAATTTGCCATCATTAACATGAACATTAGCAGGAGAATCAAAAACCTCTCAAATCAGAATAAGCAGGAGGATTACCTGACCACATTTCTTCTGAAGTTTTGAAATTAATGACAGAGGCTGGAGATAGGTTCACCAAATGACAAGCTGTAGACACCGCTTTTGCCCAAAAGTTTTTGCTTAAACCTGCATTTGATAACATGCAATAGGCTCTTTCTAACAAATTTCTATTTATTCTCTCTGGAATTCCATTCTACTGTGGAGTTTTTCTAATTGTATGATGCCTGACAATGTCTTCATCTCTACAGAATTCTTCAAACTTTGTCAAACAAAATTCTAGCCCACTATCAGTCTCATCCTTTTGATCTACTTTCAGTCTATTTTTTAAGTAAAGCCTTCCATTATTTAAAATATTTAAATACCTCATCTTTGTGCTTCAAAAAATATATCCAAATATTTCTAGAGTAGTCATCAATAAAACTCAGAAAGTACCTTGCACCACCTTCTACAGGAACACGAGAGGAACCTCAAAGATCTGAGTGGATGTAATCCAAAGTAGCTTTAGTTTTGTGTATTGCAAGCTAAAAGCTAACTCTTTTTTGTTTGCTAAAAATGCAGTATTTATAGAACTCAACCTTTCCAATACTCTATCCACAAAGCAAGCCTCTTTTGCTTAATAGGGTCATACCCTTCTTACTCATATGTCCCAACCTCATATGCCAGAGCTTTTTTACATCTAATTCTGTCATAAAGGTAGATGTAGTAGCTGCTGCACCTATAATAATAGTACCTAAGAGGATGTACAAACCATTAGATAGTCTGCCTTTCATAAGAGCAAGAGCTCCAGTGCTGATTTTCATAACTCCACCTTCAGCTGCATATTTATACCCTTTTTTATCAAGAGTACCTAGAGAGATGAGATTTTTCTTCAAATAAGAGACATGCCTAATATTTGTCAGTGTTCTCATAATGCCATCAAACATCTTGATTCAAATTGTGTCAATTCTAGCAGTTTTACATGGAGCATTATTTTTCATCAAGACAACTCCACTAGTAATTGGCTCATAAGTGGAGAAGAACTCCCTATTAGGAGTCATATGATAAGAACAGCCAGAATCTACAATTCAGTCATCCTTGGATCTGATAGCATCAACAGGTAGAATATAATCTTCAGTCTCTTCTTTTGCAACACTAGCCTTAGCAGACTTCTCAATTTTCTATGCTTTCTTGTTATTTTTTGTTGTCTATTTTTTAGCTTCCAATAGCCATCAATAACATGATCTTTCTTGCAACAATACTTGCAAAATTAAATTTAGTTCTAGATTTATGTCTAGATTTATCATGATTTTCATCAGATGAGGTTCTTTCCTTGGGTCATCCTCTAACAGTAAGACCTTCAGACTGTTGATTTTCAGAATTACCACCTGTCATATCTTTGCCTAACAATTTTTCAAAATAGAGATGATTTCACATCTTCAACTGAAATAGAGTCTCTGCCATATAATAGGGTCTCGCAAAAATACTTAAAAGATGAACGTAATAAACACAGCAACAATAAAGCTTGATCTTCATCTTCTATTTTCACATCAATATTTTTCAAATCCAGTAATATGAATTAAATTCATCAAGATGTGACTTGATAGATGTACCTTCTGTCATGTGCAACATAAATAGATACTGTTTCAAATGTAGCTTGTTAGTGAGCGATTTGTTCATGTATAGTGACTCAAGCTTCAATACTGTCTTCTCATGAATGACCTCTCACAAAACTTCATTGGACAAGCTCAATTAAATAGCAGCAAGAGCCTTCTCATCTAATTCTTGTTTCTCATCTACCGACATGCGGCTGGCATCTTCTCCTTGCCAAGTAGAGCCTTCTGCAACCTCTGATGGATCAATAAAGCTTTCATCTTGACTTGCCAGATAATAAAATTGATGCTTTGATCGAACTTCTTGATTTCGAACTTTATAGATATCTTGTGTTTTTTTTTGTAGTTGAATATACCCAACTAAGATGCTCTAATACCAATTTGTTAGGGAGTATTCGCAGCAAAGCACCTATGTCACAATGAACAGTCAAATAAAAGGGAGATCAAAGACAATAGGAATAAAGGAGCATACCAAATTTATGTGGTTCATGGATTTAAAAGGAATTCCTTACGTCCACGGGCAGAGATGAGTAAATCTACTATTTTGATTACAAAAGAGGAGAAGCTCTCAAAGTCCCAAAAATCTCCATACACCCAGTAATCTATCTCTCAATTTTATATAATAAAATAGAAGAGGAAGGGTGAAGACACTGCTTGCAGAAGAAAAGAAGACGAAGACCCCCTCTTGGTTCGCTGAAGATATGGGATATATTTAGATCTTGCTATTGCAAAATAAGAAGGATTCTAATAGAGAAAAAAATTAAAAAAAATTCGAATAGATTTCTGTTACTCCCGTGATGATCGGATCAAAACAGAACCTAGCAGAAGAACTATCAGCTTCTTTTTCTATTCTTAGATTTTTAGCAGGATGATTTTCGATATGAGTAGATTGTATATTTGAAGATGGAGATGACTCAGTAGCTTCATCATGTTGAATATTTTTTTGAAAAAATATTAATAGTACATGACTTTCCCATGATTAGCCTAATATAAAATTGATAAGAATAAAAAAACTTATTAATTAGACAACCATTATTATAAACAAACAAATATAACAATCTAATAATTGGCTCCCACTATGCCACAGCTTAGTATCAAAGTTTGATTAACAATTGATAAATGCATAGAATATGATTCTAATTAAAATAATACTAAAGTAAAGGTAAAAGCTAATTAACAAATGGTAGAGTTTAAGATTTAGCATTCTAAAATTGTTCAATAACTAAAACTAATTAAAAAGTATTGCTATACAGTATATTGTTTGGTACTTTGGTTCCTAATATATATTTAGTTTATTATTAAAATAATTGATAATAATCTATAGAATTATTCTATTTTAATTAGATAAATACTACAGTATTTTTAGTGTTTGTGTTTGGATGGCATCTACAATACTAATTTATGAAAAAAATATTCTGTACCATACAAATTTATGTTCTCATTTGTTGAATTTTATTTCTATACATACATACATACACACACACACACAACAAATCTCAAAAACAAAGTTAATCCATAGCGCTAACAAATAATAACAAATTAAATAGATAAACATTCAAATTTAGATAAATATTCAATTTATCAAGCATATAATAAATGGTAAATAAAAGATAATAGAATTTAGAATAATGAAGTAATAAAGTATGAAAAAATAAAAAAAAGAGAAGAAAACTAATCTTGAGGAATCTATATATAATTCTAAAATCTCTATAAAAGAATCTCTATTTTATTCTTCTACTGTATTATCATAGAGTGCTTTATGAAGGAGATGATAAAGTGAAAAGATAAAAAAAATGAAAGAGACTTGAAGAGAGAGAGAATGAAAGAGAAAGAAAGAGATTGATTAGATGGTTATAAATTTGTAGTGGAAGACAAAAAAACAAAAGAGTAAAGAAAAGATAGAAGCATAGAAAGGTGGAGAGAGAGAATAGGAAAGAAAGAGAGAGAGGAAGAGAAAAAGACTCCTTGTAGGTGTAGACCACCTATAAATTTTATATTTATTATAATTATTAATTATCTTTGACTTTTTGTTCACTTGCAAAAAAATATTACATATTATTTCATAAAAAGAATATATATATTTTTCAAAAGCTTGGGCAGGCCAGAATATGTCTTTATATTTACTTTTAATATATCTAAATATCTATATTTTATATTAATTTTTTTATATTTGGCCCCCCTCCCCTCCATCTATCCACATCTACTGCTGGAATGTCTTTATTATTGATAATTGTACTAAAAAAATATTAGGGAGGATATGGAAAAGCACATGCACTTATTGATTTGTCGAAGCTTTTAAAGTCTAGAATTGATATTGTGGCCAAAGGAAGGTGTTCATGGTAATAATTTTAGTATGAAAATTTATCGTTGGTGTATTTCTTTGTGGATGAGTGGGTCACGCAGAACATAAGTATTTTTTGTTGATGCAAATGAGATAGAATGCATAAGGTATGAGAAAAGCCATATTTTCAGTCCTTGGATGGTAGCAACTCGGGTCTCGATAAAGAAGATAAATGGAAGAGGGTGATGAACCAAAACCTCGATGGTGGTGTCATAGGTTCTGTCGATTCTCCTTCAAAATCTTCTTCAAATATCGTGGATGATAGTCAGCAAACGGTTAAGAAGAACATCAATCAGCAAAAGACAAGTGGTTATATAGCACAATAGGTGGTTATTGGTGATGCTTCACATCCATCTAAATTCTCGACTTTGGATGAAGAGTATAGCTTAGAGTCTGATGTAGATTTTCAACTGATGGATTAGGTTGAGTGCCTATCTTTTGAAGTTCATGCTTATTCGTTTGACTCAAGAAAAGAGAAACAGAAGAGGAGTCCTCCATGGCATGAAGTTAGGGATCATATTTTCTCTCCCTCTCATTCGGATCCCAAGGTTCAAATTGTTGAGGATGTGGATGAATGTTGGGTTAGCTTGAGTCGCCTTAAATCAGTCAACTTGTTCTCATTTTTGATTCAGCTCCCCATCATTTGATTCAGCTGAAATAATATTCCAATTCGCTTGACCTCATTGCTCAATCCTCTCCTCTAACATCATCATCCTCTCAAGTTATTCTTCAATGTTTGTCAATGAATTATGCTTTGCCAGAAGTAATTCTCATCAATCTTCTTTCCTATCCCTTGCGAAAGCATTGTCAGAAGATGGAAAAAAAATAACTCCTCTTCTAGGTTATTGGAAGGTGGTTCTTCTTTGTTGGGTCCTTCTTTAGTTACTTCCAATTCCTATGATCTGCAGGCTGTCTCTTAGTAAGTAGCTCCTCACTCTTCCTCCTCATCCTTATGATCATTCTTTCATGAAATTGTAGGGGGCTGCAAAACCTTCCTTCTTTAATGTTTTAAAAAGTTGATTAGGGATTATGATCTAGATGTATGCTGTCTTTTGGAGACTCGTTTGGATGTTGGTTCTTTCCTCGAGTTCAAAATTTTTGGATTGGATTTGAAATTTGTTTGTTGTCCCAGAAGATGGTTTATCAAGTGGTATCATAATTATATGGAAGAAATCATTTCAATAAGTCAATTTATCTGTATTAATCATCAGACAGTTTTGGGGTATTACAATTTCGGATTCTACTTTGTGGATTTTGGGGATTATCTATACTAGTACAGATGGATCGCAACATCAAATTGTCTAGGATATGGTTGTAAGAGTTGTGGGCTTGGGTCTCCTAGTACTTCTTATTGGTGATTTCAATATTATTTTATCATTCTTTGAGGAAAAAATGGTAAGGCCTTTGCTCTTACAAGGGATGTTAGAGAATTTCAAGATTTTGTCACCATTAATAGTTTTATTGATCTTGGCTGGAATGGTGTTCCTTTGATATGATGCAAAAATCGCTAGGATGGGGGTCATGTATAGAAGCATCTTGATTATCCTATGGCAATTTCTTGTTGGTTGAATTTCTTTACTAAGGCAAAAACTTTTATTTGTCTAGATTTGATTTGGATCATTATCCCATCTTGGTTCATGTTCTTGCACACATACTATGTCAATCGGCACCTTTTTATTTTGAGAGATTTTGGCTTAGTTATGATGGCATTCGAAAAATTGTTCATCGGACTTGGCACGATTACTCAGGACAGTCATCTTCTTTGAGGATGGTTAGATTGCTGAATTTGATTAGATGAGCATTATTGCAATGGAACAAAGAGTCTATGGGCAATCCTTTTCAAAAACAAATAAGTTGGAGGAGGAAATTAAGTCTTTGTAGGAGGAGGATATCCATTCGGGTGGTCTTAGTACTCCAAAACATTCCATGCTTCTTTGGAAGATTAGGGAATTAAACAAAGTTCTTTGATAGTATGAGATTTTTTGGCATCAAAAGATGAGGGTGTTACGGTTAAAAGACAGGGATTCGAATACTTCTTCTTTCATCACTCTACAGTGTTTCATCACCGTCGCTATCGCATCCATTGCTTAGTCCGATATGATAAGTCCAAGGCCACTTTTGATAATGATATTCATTATCTTTTTGATGACTATTTTTGCAATAAGTGAAATCTTAATTCGCCCCTTCACCCCCTGAGCTTCTATCTATTCCTATTATTTTATCCTCTACTGATAATAAAATATTGATTGCACCTTTGTTAGATAAGGAGATGATATTATGAAGTCTCTTGTTGTTGAGAAATCATCGAGATTGGATGGTTTTTCACCATTATTCTATAAAATATTTTGGCCGATTATCAAGTAGGATATTTGTTTGTTATTTGTGATGTTTTGTCTACCATTTTTTGCCATGCCATTAGAATAATATTTTGTTTTATTATTGCCAAAAATTGATAATCCTCAGGTTACAAAAGACTTTTGGCCAATTAGTTAGTACAATACCCTATATAAGATTGTAACGAAACTTTTAGTGGTTTGAGTGTCTACATTTATGGCAAAGTTGATCTTAAAAGAACAATGTGTGTTTGTTTAAGATAGACAAATCTCTGATAATATCCTTATTGCCCAAGAAATTTTACATTCTTTACAATTACACCGAAGTCTAAGCCTTTGATGGTTATTAAAGTTGATATGGAACAAGCTTATGATCGAATCTAATAGAGTTATCTTGAAGTTGTATTGTCTCATTTTGGCATCCATCCAACCTTTATCAAATGGATTATGATGTGTATTGCTCATCCGTTGTTCTCTGTGCTGGTAAATGGTGGCCCTCTTTCTAATTTTTTCTTCTATTGGCATGCGACAAGTTGCCCATTGTCTCTTTTTATTTATGTTGTGCTCTGATATATTGTATGTTGCATATTTCGGCTCATCATGGTGCACTAAAGGTCTTTGAACCATCTCACGAGGGTCCTTGGATCTCTCACTTAATGTTTGCATATGACCTTTTATTGATATTGAGAGCTTCAACTTAGAATGCCACTACTATCAAGCAGGTAATGTTGAATTATTATGCCCAATTTGGTCAATTTATTAATGCCACTAAATCTTCCATCATGTTTAGCCTAAAGATTTGTTTGAATCTTAAGAATCAGAATTTCAAAATTCTACAAGTGCACTTTATTATAGGTCCATTGGTTTATTTTGGAATTCCAATGTCTGGTTGTCAATCGAAGTTATCTGATTTGGCTTTAAATTGATAGAATTTATGTAAAGTTAAATGGATGGAATTAGAAGCGCCTTTCTCAAGTTGGTAAGCTTGTCTTAGTTCGATCCATTCTTATTGCTATCCCTCTATATTTTCTAACAAATGCAGTGGTTCTATTATCAGTTATTGATAAAATTTAGTGTATATTAGATCCTTTCCTTAGGGTCATGAAATTAGAAAAGATGGAATTCATTTGATTTCTTGTGGTGATGTTTGTAGACCAAAAACAAAGGGTGGTTTGGGTATTGTTGATTCTCTTCTTCTCAAAGCAGCAGCAACTTTGATACTCAATTCTTATTTATTTTAGGCTCAAATTATTATAGCATAGTACAAATTTAATGATAGTTAGGCATCTTATTGTTGGGGAAGAAGGTGTACTTCTATATGGAGGGTGATGGCCAAAGAAGGGAGAGCTCTAACTCATTATTTCGGTGGTTTATTGGTGATAGAGCATGAATCAAAGTTTTATAAAATGCATTATGTGATAACATATCTCTATTATAGAAACCTAACCCATTAATTATGATTTGTAGCTGGATGGTATGTTTTATCAATGTTATTCTTCAAGTAGAAAGCAGGATGAGGAAGTGTGACATGACTACTATGCTCCAGAGATAATTAGTTCCATAAAGGCTCTCCCTATTCTAAAAGTATCCATTGCTAATTTGTATGTTTGGTCAGAGTTCAGGTTTGCCAAAGTTAAGGCTCATGATTTTTATAATTTCTTAATGTCGCTAAGTAATCTAATAGTACAATCCCTGACTTTCTTCTTTTCAGTTTGGCATCTTGCTATTATCCCATGAGTCTGGATTTTTGGTAGTTGGACTGGAATTGTTTGTCATGTAATTCTTTTAAATGCATAGGGGTATAGTTAGGGCTTACAATGGTAATTGTGATTATTGTGGTGCATATGAAGATATTAGCCATGTATTGCTTCACTATCATATAGCTAGAGCTACTTGACAACTTCTCACTATAAGGTTTGAATATGCTGATTCCTTTGTTTATGGTCATGATGTAGTGGTTAATAGGTAGAGTATTTTTCAATATACTATTATTTATGTGGCTTAGCTTATTTGGAAGGCAAGGAATGAGAGGATCTTTCAACAATCTATTTCAATTCCAGCTCAACTTATTGATCTATCTTTTCAATTGGCTTTTGAATTCATGGAAACCATAATTGAAAGCTCATCCGACAATCTATGGCTCTGGGATACTTGTGACTCTAGAATCTCTTTACCTCCCCTATTCAGGTAGCTTGGGTATCTCTTCCCTTTGGCGTGTTTAAAATTAATTTTAACGGTTCCATGAAGGTAAGGTTGGTGGTGTTGTTTATAGTTCAGGATCATATGTATTGGAAGATTGCTTTTAGCTGGTTTGTGATAATTTCTCATAATTTCTATTCCATAAGCCGAGCTCCAAGCAGTTTGGAAGGGCTTTCCAATGCCATCTCCATATTGCACTATAATTTTGGAGGGTGATTCCTTCACTGTTGTTCTTGGATTTCTAACTTCGACATAATTGGAATTCTTCTCCACTTCTATCTGGTATGTTTCACCTCATTTTCTCTCTTAAGTTCTTCTATGTTCAACATATTTTTTGAAAGGCAAATCAAGTGGCAGATTGGCTTGCAGGTTTAACTTCATCAATTGACCTTTAGGCCGAATCGTCCATTCCTCCAAATCTTTCTCTTCTTCTAGCATCTGATTCATCCGACATTTGTTTCTTCATTTTTGATTACTTTGTTTTATGTTTACATGTTTTCTTTAATTGCTTTGGTTGTTATACCAAAAAACTAGCTATTTGTGTCACTAGTACATTAAATATAACAAATTTCAAATTTGTTTAGTATTGAATTCAATGAATTGGATAGTAGGTCTGGTAATTTTCTTAAACTTCAAGATTTTTTTCAAATGTCCTTCTTTCCCCGGATGGTCAATGCCTTAGAAAGACTGCACGAGTAAGAGGAGGGCCATGTGAGGAGGAGGATTATATAGGGAGAAGTGAATCTTTCGAGGTATAGGTGATGAGTGGTGGCAATGATGACGGTGTCGAAGAGAGAGATGAATGAGGAGGAAGAGATAGCAATGCTTACAAGGAAAGAAAGGAGAGAGTGGAGGCAGCGGAGGAAGAGGTGGACAAGAAGGAAGCCCTCATCTAGATTTGTCATTAAATTTGCTTGCTAGGAAGGGGTGAAGAGGAGAACATCAACCCAGCCCACCACTCCAAGCTCGCCCTCCTCTTCCATGCGCTCATCGAGATTCGGTGGAAGAGCTGGATCTAATCTTTTGTTGCCGATGTGTGATATACTCATGGTTTGAGGACCTCACAATCTTTAGCCCCCTGATATACAAGCGGATCTTTTGCACTTGCTTCCTCTTTGGTCACCTCCACTCTCTCCTCTTTTCTCTCTCTTGCACCACCACTTCTTCTTTTTCTCATCGTCCCTCTCACTGCCACCACTATCACCCATCGTCTATACCTTCAAAAGCACCACAAGTAGAGGAGGCCATTAGATCGGGTCAAATTAGAAATGGGATGAGTTAGGTCAAAAATTCGTCAATCCAAATATGATTAGTTTATTAAACTACTCAAAAATTTATATTTAAATTCAATCTATTTATTAAACAGATAACTTGACTTGATCCATATAATCTATTTATTAAATAAGTCAAGTCAGATTAAATGGGTCAAATAGGTTTAACGAATTAAATATGTTAGGTGGATTAGATTAAATATTTCATAAATAGGTTAAGTAGATTTTAAATAAATTAAACATGTTTTAAATATGTTAAATTGGGTTGGATTTTTGACTCGATCCAATTATTAAACCGATCAAAATGGATTAAATGGATCAAAGATTTAAACTTAAATCTAACCTATTTAATAAATAAATGGAGATGAATTGATCCGTTTATAATCTAAACCTATTTAAGTTAAATTCAAACATACTTAATATAGATCATTTGCAGATCAAATTGATGGGTTGGATCACAATTTATCGCACTTAACAATAAGATAGAAGAAGAAATAATAAATATTTTTAAAAATAAAATATAGAGCATATAAAAATAATAAAAAATAATAAATTTAATAACAATAAATATAATTTATTATTTAAAAAAATATATTTGTTCATAAAATATAGCAACCTTCATTTAATCGGTTTCTAATCCGTTAAGAAAGAAATCTTCTACATGCCCTTATCAGAGGGACAAGATGGCTTCCTTCTTTCTCATAGAATCTATTCGAGTAGCCTTCGAAAGCGGGGACTAGAACAAGACATGAACAAACCAAGATAGCGACGCGTGGAGCGCTTTTCGAACGCTCCTCTCTTTAATATTCTTTCCTCGATTTCCCGGGAACCCCAAATCCAAACCCAAGTTTCCTTTTTAAACCTTCCATCCGCATTCCAGAGCTCCACTGCTCTCGCGCGAGCTCCGGCAATGGGGTTCTGGTGGCCGTTACTCGTCCTCGGGATTGCCTTCGCGGTCTGCCGGTTCTTGCTCATGCTCATCCCCTCCAAAGTCCCCTCCATCGAAGTCGACGCCTCCGATGGTACTCCGAAACTAATCCTGTCTCTGCTCTGCTCTTTTTGTCTTTTGTTGATTTCTTGGTCCTCTTTGGGGAATTTTTGAGGGTTAATGAGCTTGAATTCGTGGCAGTGTTGGAAGATGGGAGCCAGACCAAGGAGAACAGCTTCATTTATGTGAGTAGCCCCTGGTGCTGCTTGATTGTTTGTTTCCAGTGTTTCTTGTTTTGATCGCATCTCTGTTTGGTTGAATTGGTTGTTCTTATAGCATTCTTGTAGTTTCGAAGTTTCTATGCTCTTTGATTAAAATAGAAACATCGGACAGTAAATAGATGAGGATCTGAACTGATTTGAGCTCTCACCGGAGGACGAAACGAGATTAGACTAGCAGAGGTGACAAATGGTTTTTGGTCTCCTAATGTTCATTTCTTCCGAATGTTCTTAGTTGTATTGTATTTGGAAAGTGGTTATGCATCATGTTGAGTATATCTTGAGTTTACAAGCTTTAGAGACACAAAAAGGGACCTTTTTTTTCCTGAAGCAGAGGCGCTCCAGAAACCGCATACCTGTCTTGTTTGGGCTGCACGAATAGCTGGCCGGGGATGGAGCCCTGTGGGCTGTATCTTTTGTAATTCTAAAAGAAGAGAACAATTGAGTGTTTTGGAAGTTGGGTGTATTGGGCGCTAGGATTTGTGATGAAATCTTGTACTCTGTAATCTCTTGTTTTCTATAATGAAATATGTGCATCATCTTTGCCCATGGCGTAGGTCAATAAACTGAACCACAAATATATTATATGCTCTTGTTCTTTTCTCTTTTTTGTTCTTGTTTCTTTATTCTCCCTGCCTGTTGCAACACATTGAAAGTGGTTAATTGAGTGTCAATTTTTTGTGATTTTTTTTTTGTTTGATTTGTTATAGATACCACGGAGGGGAGGAGTGACGCCGACTGATAAGGTTCAGTGCTATGAGCCAGCAACAATGAAGTACCTGGGGTATTTTCCGGCACTGACACCTGATGAGGTTGGTGATGGTGATTTTTTTTCATTTATGGATATTCATTAATTGATTTAATGAGCTTTACTTTCTGTGTCATACTTATAGTTTGGACGGACGTTTGGAAAGGGAATCAAAGAACTTTGCAAAATCTCCATCACAAGAAAATCAACTGTAGAACAGAATTAATCCTCATTTAAGCTTTTAGATGGATTTAATTCTTCATTTCAATCCAGTGTAGAGCAGAATTAATCCATGGAAGGGAAAAGTTGCCATATGTTGCTTGGATTGAACCCAACCTTTCTTCTTTTTTTGAGAACCTATTCTTTTTTCTTCATTTAACATCTGGAATTGTGTTCTGTTTTATCTTGTAAAAATTCTCAATTGAGAATAAAATGGAGGCCACCGTTACCATCTTCACCTATAAGCATTTCACTATCACGGGCCATGTATTGGGTTTTCACTATTCCATATTTACTTTTGGTTGAAAAATGAGATTGTCATTTATCAATTTCATGGTTTTTGATGGATCAAAAAGCAACACTAGGGCACAAATTTTGTGTAACTATTCATATCAAATGTTTGATTTTCATGATAGTGTAACTGATAAAGGGGGAAGAGACATTATACAAGTATTGCAGCAGGATACATAGGATGAGAGGATTTTTGATGTCTATTAGAATTTGACCTTGTTAAGCTCATCTAGTTACATAAGGATGACTTGCAACATGTCGCCCTGGTTAGGGGATATATCGAATAAGGGAATTAATAATTGCTGTATTGTTTATTTCTTTGCATTTCTGCAGCAATGTTATTAAGACCTGTTACTTCAATATGCCTGACATATAAGATGGTATAAGAGGCCCCTATTTCTGTTTATACTCCATCAGAGAAAGCATCTTTGGATTGATAATAATCAAGGTTGTCTTTGGTGCAGACACGTTAGTAAATTGATTAAGAGCTCAACATTATTCGAGCAGTACTATCTTCAGCATAGGTACAACCCATCAGACTGAAGTTGCATTGTGATGGTTATCACTCTATTTCTCCAGCCACATTAGCTCAAACTTTCATTACTAGCAGTTTCTTTTGCTGACTATTTATCCAGGATGGTTCTTTTAGTAAATCTCATGTTTTGAACAACTATATGTTTTCATTGAAGGTATTTAGGAAATACCCATTGGCCTGCTATGGTGATACCAATAACATATATATCATGGATATGTGATTAATCATCCAATATGTAGTCCGTTATTCTGATGTGAAAATGGACAAGCCTAATGATTGCAACTGGAATAATCATTGAGATCTGCATAAGCTAATATCTGCTATGTATCTACTGAATATCATACGCAGTTCTCTTGCTGTTTCCATAACATATTATTTCTTTTGGATTCACCTTCACCCTTTTCCTTGATTCTTGAATATTTTGTTCGACTTTTATTGTGAAGTGTGGTTGAAATCTGTTTGATTAGGTTAAGGAGCACGTGGCACAAGCCAGAAAAGCACAAATGATATGGGCAAAGAGTAGCTTTAGGCAAAGACGTCAGTTTCTGCGAATCCTTCTGAAATACATCATTGAGCACCAGGAGCTTATATGCGAGTAAGGACTGTAACTACATTTAGAACTCTTTTCTTGTGGTTTGATTTTGAATGTGTAGATCAACTGAATGGGCTGTTGCAGATGGTATATCCAACCTTAAGGTAGCAGTAGTCTTCTTTAAAGAGAACTATAGATGTTTTCAAGGATTTCAACACTTGATTGTTTTCCAGATAATTGAGACTGCAGGAAGATTTTCCTTTTTATCCGCATGTGCTGAAATAATTCTTTTGGATCTTTGTGCCAACTGTTCTCTTCTCAATACCATAGGCTTCTTGGATATTCAATTTGGATAACGAATGCCTTCTTTAGCTTGCAAATTAATTCATTAGACCCCCCCCCTCCTCTCGTGTTTTTTATGTCAATGCCAATGTATTTATATCCAAGATGCAGAAATCTGATTCTTGATGCTATATAGGATATCTTCTCGGGATACAGGAAAACAATGGTGGATGCTTCATTGGGAGAAATTATGACAACATGTGAGAAGATTACTTGGCTTTTAGCAGAGGGTGAGAAGTGGCTAAAGCCTGAATACAGGTGCAGTGTAAAATATAGTTCCAATTCAAAGTGCATATTTAGAATTTTTATTGGTAATTATCTGCTTCCAGTCTTACTGCTTATTTGATGCATTATCTACATCACTTCATGTGGCAATTAACATTATTGAATTCAACTTTGCATTAAGTAATTTCTCTTTAAGTTCTAAACACCTGTTTCTGTGACTCCATAGTTGTGATTTTTCTTCTTTTCCACTAAATTACTGGCATGAGATTAAGTTATGATCCATATGTCACCATGTTAAGTAATTTTTCAAAAGTGGCTATTGGCTAAAGCCAACTTGACACTTCAAAATTGTTGGAGACTAAAGACCAAATGAAGACAGTGTAATCCATATAATCTTTCTTTTTGGCATCATGAAGATTTGCTCAGAGAATACTAAAAAGTGGGTTGCAGATTGTTCTTTTAACAAGATTGCATGGAGGGGAATGAAAGCATGCTTGTCTCTCTGTTGAGAACTTACCTGAGAAATGCCCCGAAGTCCGATGAGAAGACTACAAAACCATGATTCTGCATGTGTCTTCTAAGATGGCTTACCTTATTTTCTACATCTCTAAGATTATGCTGTTTCTAGATAAGATGACTTTACTGCTAAAAGACAGAGGTCAAATGAAAAAGGAATAAAAAGAAGGATATAGGTAAATCTGAACTCCTATATAAACTGATTCATAATTATATATCCAAGAATTGATGGGGGGGGGGGNTGGGTTGGTTGACATAGTCTCATCCC